>OMNM01032884.1:2072-18701 GCA_900302745.1 Parablennius parvicornis
CAAAAAAAGTGGTAAGCTATCAAACATAGCCATTTTGCTAAAATTACATCCCAGGCAGTCATGAATCATGCATATATTGAATGAGATTAATGAGAACGTTATACATTCTGAAGTACATTGAGTTCACTTCAATCTTACAATACATGTGATATATTTCTGTAATTACATAACACCTCTGAGAGAGATTCTTTATAACCCCCTTGAGTTACTTTCTGTTCCTGGCACAGAATGTTTTTGTTTTTTTTCTATGATTACTGCGAAGAATTTAGTTGGTTAAACAAATTAATTTCTTCTAAACAAAGTTTGTTTGTATGTGTGAAATTGAAACTAATTAGACGAACAGACCAACTTTACTGCAAGTCTGGTTAGACCTGAAAATGTGTTTTCAGCTATTGTAAAGTGTTATAATAACGCACCACAAAGCAACACACTGAAATGCAGAGGTGTCTAACAAAGAAGAGGTTTGTACTTTGTCGTTGTGTAGATTTTTCTGTTTTCTCAACTTTACTTGAACATTTTTTTCCAAGGTTTTCTTCACTTGCACTCACTTTATATGAGAACAAATCTTCATTCTCTCCTCCATCAATACTTGAAAATGGCTCGTTCCATGTTTCAACCAATGTGAAAACGTAACCATCCTTGCAAAAGAAGACAAATTTAAAAGTGAAGACATGTGACTGTTTAGAAATGCAAAGCACTCAAACTGTTTTGTTTTTGTGTCTCAGTGCAGTATGTTTAACGGGTCATATACTGCAAAATGCACTTTCTAACTTGAAATGACGCCCCAGAAGTAAAGAAAGTCTGTCATCTCTCCCCCTGGCTTGTTTCAGTTTTCAAAAAGTGTGTTGCTCCAATCAGAAATCACACCGGATACAGTGTCATCAAGGGTTAAGGCAATCCCAAACAGGGTAGGTCCTCCCTTTGACTCCTCCTACAGAAAGGCAGCTCTGCTCTGGTCACATGGCACCATGAGAGGAAGTACTTCCTCCTCTTCCCAAGATGGGCATGTGTGGGCGGAGCCAGTCCAGCTCACACAGATACAGCAGATTCTGAATGCAGCTCAATTGATCCAATATTCAAATCGCTAGAAATCAAGGAAAAGCTGGATTTGGAGCAGTACACTTTCAATTTTTGGACCAATACACCCATGTGGAAGCGTTTGAATATTTGTATGACATGACATGTGAACTGAAAACTGAAAGCATTTTTTTTTTTTTTTTTTTTTTTTTAATAACAGTGATGCCTTTTTCTATCAGCTCATTTTATCAGGACAGACATATTCAAAATACACTTGGATGTGGCTGTCATGTATGAACTAAATTCCAGGTGTTATACAAATTTTTTTGCATTGATTGATTGATTGATTGATTGATATCTTTGCACATTCACTGACAATAACAGTTCCGTTAATCCTTTCTACAAGACTTGCAGCTACATATTGAGCACAAGAACATACAAATTCTGACAAGCATATTGTTTCCATCATGTTGTTATCGATATGGACTAATGGCAGACATTCATGAATGGGGCCCTTCCAGTTATTACATAGCTTTCTACCTTATTATGATACCCCTGCACATAAAAAAAAAACAAATTCAATAAAATCCAAAGTAAATTTGGTATAGCAAGAGAAAATCTCAGATCCATTACTTTTAATGCTGTTTAACTATGACTGCATCTACTTAATTAAAGAGTGGGAGGTTTGCCGACTCTGCCAAAATTACACACTTGATGATAACGTGCTCGTAAGCGGTGACTATGATAAAATTAATAACACAGCTGAAATCCAAAGATTGGGGGCTGTTTACACGACATTTCAAGTTTTGTTTCAGAAATGTTTCATGTTCAGAAGAAACAATCAAGGTGAACATAAGGAAGTGAACATGCGAGGCAAAAACTGAATTGATGTGATAAAGCACTTTTGACACGGTTCTACATAAAAAAAATACTTATACAAACAAAAAACTTGAATCTTATGAATTGCCCTAAATAAAAAAAGATTTGTTTTCTCTCTGAATCTCCAGTGGTTCTTGGGTTATCTCCACTTGATCAGAGGACACTGCCACAACAAGAGATTTAAACTGCACCCATTCAACCAATGACTGACAACCAAACCCTATTTACCGCCAGGTAAAATCGACATCTGTGCCCCATCTCTGTGACAAACGATACATGAAAATAAATTAGAGAGAGATCCATGTCCGTTCCTTTTATGTGCTGTAATTGATGATCACAGTAAAGAAGTGAAAGGTTAGGGGAAGCCCACTGCTGCTAAAAAGTCCACATCAAATATTAATGAAGAGGAGCCTGGGATGATTCAGTCTGTGTATTATTAATGATGACATTGGTAGAGTCAAATTGAGTGAAGGACACCATCTGTGGATGCTGCACACTTTAAAATCTGTAAGCCAAATGACTAGCATTTGATGAATTCAGGTGTTCCTCAGATTTAGTTTAAAAAAAAAAAAAATTTTAATTAGCAAATAAATTTTGAGTGTTTGAATAAATATGCTTATAAAAAAAAGCAAATAAAAACTTAAAACCTACAGCTGTATGAGAGTGCATGGATTGAAGAGAACAGGTGGCAGCCATAAAACCTAGGGGGGATTGTCCAATACATTTTTTTAAAACAAATGCCACCTATATTAGATTAAAGCCATTTGACTGTGAAAACACAGTGCATCTCACAGTCAACTGGTATTATTTGGGATTATCCAAATATCCCAGATTACATGAACATGAATGAGGCTGTACTGTGCTTTTCTAGATTTATAGGAGTGAATCATACCACAGCCCCAGCAATACGGATGTTTGCACAAACATTTTGAGCTGAACTATGTTTTCATTTCCTGCCTCTTGCACAAACCTGATATGTGTCACGTCATGTTAATGCGGCCTACCAACCAACTTCAATATCTTTTAAATTGGATAGACCGAGCAAGACACGTAACCATTTATACTGTTGATAGACAAAGAAAAAAGTAAAATACAGGAAGGACAAAATGCCTGATACTTTCTGAAAAGGCAGCAGTTTGTTTTGAGGTTATTTAGTTCAGATGTCCTCAAAAGAAGTATTTGTATGTGGGTTGAGCCCAAACTCACATTGCAGCTTCCTCACTGCAGGTCGCTATTGTCCTTATTGTCCCTCTGCTTGTAAATGTGCAGAAGAAGTATTTCTCTATGGCCGTGGTGCAGATGCAAAGTTGCAGCGCTTCAGATAAGTTCTGTTTCCCCGTTTCCCTGAGTCAGAATGTTTCATGAAAGTTCAATCTTGGGAGCTGTTTTGAAAAATTAGCGTTCCCATTTGCCCTGAGCACCACATGTCAGGTAAATAAACACCCAAATTGCAACAAAATATTTCCCTTTTCACTCAAAAACATTGTTGTGTAAACATGACCTAAGACAACTTTATCTTTTACTTCAAATGGGCATTCCAAACTTTTTTTTTTCTTTTTTCCACAAAAGCAATAAATACAGTGAACAGTGCTGTCCTTTTGATTTGATTAGTGATTTTGGTGTTGTGCTTCACCCTGTTTTGTGTTCACTCATGCTTTTCTTTATATTCCATGTTGTTTTGGGTTTACTCTAGTGTTTAGTCCATGTGTGTATTCAGTGTTTTTGTTTTGTTTTGAAATTGTGTCCTCTTCTACGCCACTTCTCCTCCTATGATTACTCTTGAGTGTTGTCAGCTGTGCCTCATTGGTTTCTGTGTACGCGTTTGCCTTCTTCAGGCTTTTCAGTTGTGTCTTTGTTTCTCGTTGCTGTCCCTCATGTTTCTTGCCTCTTTTCGTCAGGATTTATGGATTTCTTTGCATGCGGGCTTTGATTTTAGTCTTGTGAGTAAGGTATTATTGTTTATTGAGGCGAACATGAATAAAGGTTACTTGTTTTATTCATTTATTTGCTCTTTGAGTCCTTTTCCACTTAAACCATACAAAACGAAAGATCACCCGGATAATCCTTATATAGAGGACGTTCTCCACGGGCCATTGAGAGGTTTGTCCCTGCTAGTTTTTTTTCACTTCTTAACTGGCTTCGAGGGGGTGACTGCATTGGAGTCACTGCACCGTATCACTTTTCAGAGGAAGACAGCAACAGAGCCAGCGTTTGGGTCTTGCGTGTCTTTTCTCTGGAAAAGGTCGACACCACAGAACCTTCCAGTAGAATCACTAATCCAGCAAACATCTCATCTCCATGGGGGGTCAAAACAGCTCTCAAACACCGCCCCACAACCAATCTCTATCTAAATCAAACTGATATTATTCATTTGAATTATTTCAAGTAAATGTATTTTACCCCCACCGGTCCACATGTCCAAGTGTCTGAGCAAGACATTGAACCCCAAACTGCTCTTAGAGGATGGACTCAGCACTTTGCATAACAGCCACTTCCATTGGTGTATGAATGGGTGTGTGAATGGCTGAATGTGATTAACGGTGTAAAGCACTTAGGTACTGCTCAAGCAGTTGACAAGCACTATATAAGTGAATTACTCTTTCCATTTCCATTTCACCATAACATGAAACCTAGTAGTTCATTATTACTATTGTTTTGTGGGTTTTTTTTGTTTTGTTTTTAAACTTTAAAAACATGAAAACGTGTTTTTTTTTTTTTAAGTAATGGAGCCTTCTGGAGACATTGGTCTGAGGGGCGATTGTAGCTGTTAAACAATTTTCGGTCACCTTTTCAGGAGCTTTTCTTTTAAGCTATTCCAAATATTTTTCATTTGTAAAAATGGCACTTTTCAAAGACTCTTTCAAAGTGAAGTCATGCTGTTGTGATGGATTCGGTATGAGCTTTTGAGTTATGCTCTAAAAAGCATTCTACCTTCTAGCATTGATGGCGTCTTTTCAGATGTGTTAAGACGCCCTTGTCGTGGGCACTAATTCTTCTTTTGAATTGTGGTTTTACTTTGATCTACAGGAAACAGCATCCACACTTTCCCGTCCAAAATGCAGAGCCTTTAAAATTTGACTGATACTCTTGTGAAACTGACCTGTGATTCAGTGGTGTTAAAATCATTTGAGTTAAAACATCTACAAACAGCCCAGTTTGATTTTTGTTCTGAAAAACCATTAAGGTGATATTAACCTATAAAATCAGACTGATAAGCATCCTTAAAAAAAAAAAAATCTCTTTCATTTGTCTCTCACCAGTTAAAGAAAATAAATAATTCCACTCGTTTGGCCGCTCAATTTGTGAAGCATTGATTGTGCATAATCTCACGAGTCTTTAATGCTGGTCTTGTTTAGTGAACAACACAGCAGTTAGCCGTCACTGAACGTCGATTTAGAAAATTCTGCCATCTACTGCTCATTTTGAAGTCCAAGTGTTATGTTATGTAAGATGTTCCTATATAACAATGAACACTCATTTGGACAATTTAATATAATGATGTTTTTTTTGTTTTGTTTTTTCAATGGAGTTAATTTTGCTGTTTTTCTTAAATTACCAAAGCCAATCTCATAGACTGAATTGGATCCTTTGTGAGGCTGTTTTAGCCTAAACATTACATGCTAGACAACAATTACCTAATTGGTTGAAAAATGCTCCTAGAGTTTGTTGCTTTGCTGTTTTTGTTAGGGCTAATTGTTTTCCCGGCTTTCTTTTTTTGCAACTGTTCCAACTTTACGAGGTACTTGCTTTCATTAAATGCAAATTAAACAATAATACCATGACGTGATCGGGAAGTCTCTTCAATGTGAATAAACAGTAGTTTTAAGAACATTTGAAATCGTTGCATCCTATTTCTTTCTACAATTCACACATCTTCTCAGCCTTTCTAGACCTGAGGTTGTATTTAATGACAGGCGCTCCTTCATCTGTTTGCCACTAATGTAATTAATTTCACACCTATTGACAGCGATATTGAGGCATGTCTGTTTTAAACCATTTCAATTATCTATCTAATCTAACGAGATGGAGGAGAAATCAATTGCATCGTGTTACTGCAAAGAAGAGCCTGTATTAAGAATTCCTCACAGATCCTACAAAACAAAACCAATTTGGATTTATTTTCTTGAGAAGCTTGAGATTAACAAAAAACTTCAAACTTGAGGGGATTTTGTTAACAGGTACAACATCTAATTCGCCTGGAAAATTCAGCACATCAACCACACCGAGACACCAGCGAGCGCGTATGCCTGCCAGTATGTCTGAGCCCACGGGTGCAATATGTGTGTGTTCCTGTCCAGAAGCAAATCCAGTGGACAGATGTTGGCTTTTCTGCATGACGGCATGGAGCCAGGCAACCCATGAAATATGGCAAGAAGAAGAAGAGAAAAAAAAGAAGAAGAAGAAGAAAGAAAACTCAGTAAAATGAGAAAATTGACATCCTCAGGTGTAAACTCACAAAGAAATGCATTTGCTGCGGATATTTTTCACATTTGCTTTACACACCACCTGCTTCCTCGTCCAAATGTGCAATGTGTTCACTGATTAAGAACAATGAAATAAAACACTATACTTGGCAAAGACACCCGACTTTGTGCATAACACACCTGTCTATTTTGGATCTCTCAAACTATGCTACTCTCATAGCGGTTTAGTGATTCAGATGGAATCTTACTTTGCATTTGCATACCAATATGTTTCATGGTCAGTCTGAGAAATTCTACAAGTGTGGCTCGGGGTGGGATATCATCAGTCGTTTTAAGCCAGTTTGATAGATTGATTGCCAGTCATTGTTTCTCTAAGACTTAACCATGGCGAGCCAGATCTACCTTCCCCTGCTGTGTGTCAGTGTAGATAATGGTCTGGCTTCACAAATGCACGGCCATGTAAAAAAAAAAAAAAAAAAAAAAAAAAGAAATTGCTCTGTCTTGTTTGCGTTTTACAACCAATAACACATATTTTGGGTGGCTCCATGCCCAAGCGTCTGCGATGGTACCACCTGGAAAAACATTTTTTTGATGGCACATGTGCACATGGGAAGGCTATGAAATGATTTTAAAAGAATAAGCAAAAAGATGTGTGCTGGCTAAGATCGTTTGCTTATATGCACAGAAAAGACAACACCTGCAAGGTGTTGTCTTTTCATTTTGCTGGAATGTTTTTCAATCAGGACTATAGATGGCAAGAACTTTTTTTTTTTTCTTCTTTGAAATAGACAACATTCAACCCACAATTACACGGTATCTGTTTATACTATAGCAGTGCTCTAAGCCAATGAAAACAAAAAAAATTGTGAAAAAAGCTCCCAAAATGGAACTTTTTGAAAATGATCCAATTCCAACTCCATAAATGGGAAACACAACTTTTTTTTAATAAGCTGCCACTGCACATATGCAATATGCCTGTAGAAAATAGTTCTTCTGTGCATGTGTGAGCAGATGGACAATAACAACAATGTTTCCTCCAGAGTGTCTTGACTGGTTTCACGAAGAAAACAAACAACCGCTCCCACTAGTGGCCCAACATGAAAACGACATGATTTTCAATGTTTCTGCTGTTTCCGTGGAAACATTTTCGCTTAAAATGCCGTCGTGTCAACAGGGCCTTGCAAAAGTTGAATGAGACTAAATAATTCACATCTAACGACAAAATTAGCACCATCAGTGTTAGAGGCTGCACATGAAACAAATGCATTAATGTTTAATCATGATAACAACATAGTTGTGACATCAAATGTCAACTGGCCACAAACGGAAATTGCCTTTTTCTTCCACTATTCCATTTGTACCCTCGGAGAGACCCTCACTCGTCACTGCTACAGGCATGATTGAAGAAGACAATACTGGTTCATTTAGCTACTTACACACTAACCACCTGGCAACAGCAGAGGAAGAGGAAACTGCAGAGCCTCATTTGTGATTTGAATCCCGGTTGGTCATAAATTGGTCATGAATTCATTACAGACACAACCCATTAAAAAAAAAAAAAAAAAAAAAAAAAAAAAAAAAAAAAAAAAAGACTAACAGGTCAGTTTCAGTGTGAATAATGTATAAAGAGCACATTGTAATTTTTGATTTCCCAGAGTAATCCCACTTTAAATTATATAATTTAAAATAAAGATTCACACATGCCTCATTCGCACATTAGTGTTGATCTCCAAGTTCATGTGGTAACCATCTTCACAAAAACAACTTTATAATTACTTATTATGGACTTTAATAATGCATCCTGTTGGAATAATTGTTTTATATTGTTGAAATAGTTCGAATTGAACATCACGATAATTTTACAAAGATGATGGAAAAAAACCAGCCGGGGAGAAAGGATGAAGGGAGGAGTGGAACATGACTTAGTGTAAACCTTTTCAGGATTGTGTCTTTGAAAATATTTCTTATCTGGTGTTTAAAGGGATGTCGCATCACAGAGCCACTGATCTGTTCTTCACACGGGATGAGTATGGCATCTCTCAAATAAAGAAGTAAAAGCTAGTACATTTTAACAAAGTGGAGAAGTCTCTGTTATAGTTGTATGATTTCTTAACAGCAGGTAAATTCTACAACGAATGGGTCTTCTACCACCTGGTCATCCTTCCTTCCTACGGACGTCAAACTCAATAATTCTTCTTGTAAATATTTTTATTTTTTATATTTTCTGTCAAGATCTTTTAAAGGTGTTTATATTGCTGTGGCGGCTGGACAGCAGAGGTGGCCAGCATTAGAGCCACCAATAACCCTGTCTTTGGATTATTGAAGGAAGCTACATAAGCATAAGTATTATATATATATATATATATGTACTCCACCCAAAAAGCAGAGATCAGTAAGTCGTCATGTTTAAACAATTAATCTTGCTGTGAGCCTGCAGCGCCAAGCACTGCCCACAAATAATTTTTTTTTAATGTAGGTTTGCATAGATTTGACATTTTATCTTGTTAAACTATTCAGCTAAAGGCAAACCTATTGGGTTCATAGACGATCAAATGTCAGCAACTTCACATCAGCGTTTTGCGATTAGAGATGATTAAACTAAGATTAAAATGAGATAGAAATCATGAAGAACAAAAGAGCTGCTGGAAATAATCAAAGAGAGGCTAAGCCTTTGTTTAAATCAACTCGTCTAAATAATTTGGCATTTTGCTTTGATTAAAAAGAGGCAGCAGATGAGCTGTGAGGACAGAGAGAGCTGAAGAAAGACATGTAATAAAGGTCCTGCCAACAGGGGATCGGACTACGTATTCACCACTGACGACCGTGCGGTGTACACCCTTTGCACACAGACTTTCTCTCTTTTTCCCCTTTATCAAGTTTGAAACTTGAGTAAAAGCTACCCTGAAGATTACATGTCTGTGTTTTCTGTATTTATTGGAATAGGCATGCTCTGCTTCTACTAACTCTAACATTATTTGCACCCCTATTCATTCTGGCGGTCTGCCACAATTCAGTTGACTTTCATTCATCAAAGGGGCCGTCTGCGCAGGCTGCACAACCGTGCGATAAGACATTATTGTGACCCAAATATTATAACGCCAGGTTCTGTTCCAGCATTTTATTACACTAAAACTGACTGGCAATGTTTCTTAGAGATGATTTTATTATGAGGAGGAATTTCTGGGCTGTCAGTGAAGGAGCATGAAAGCACACGGCTTTATTCTGTTAACATTAGCTTATAAAAATGGGCTCTTCCTCACCAGTAAAGCTGAACATGTAGATGGAGACTGTATTGATTTTTGTCCCCAGCTTGCTAATGGCGAGAGTTAAAAAACATTAGTGTGAAGTGATGGGGTGTTTAGGAAAAAGCTATTTGTCATCCTCCTTTGACCTCTATTCCTAATCAATGGCTTCAATTTGTGCATCAATAAAAGTGAACAGGCTTAATGCGAGGACGTAACAAAATGCTACAGGGGTCACATTATAAATGCAAGGTGTGCTTCGTCCATCCAGTGCCCTGACTGGAAGTTGTCCAAATATAATATTGTACCACTGCAGCAATTATGGGGATCACTGGAAGGGTGGCGACTACTAGGAAATGAACTTGGGATCAATCTCTGCACTTATCAGGATATAAGTGAGTCAGCCGAGGTTCAAGGAGACTTCAAAAATCTGTTTGGCACCTGATGTGGTGCAGCTCAGCCTAGGAGGGGATGACTGCCAATCTTCGAGACTTCACTTTTCAGACCATTTAATAATGCTGCACCTTCCCTCAGGTGTGTGTCAAATGTAAATTCTTCATCTTTCCACCAATTCAGCAACTGGCACAGAGTTTTCCTCTTTCTTAACTGACTATAAGCTCTCAAAGATGCATTTATTTCTAAGATCTTCTTATCTATGCGCGGACAAGCACTCAGGTGTGATACGATCTGCTTCCAATGTCAGAGGTTGATGTGCAGCTTGCATTTATTTCATCTGGTGCAGCTCATATTCCCAGCACTGGCATCAGCTTTTTTTTTTTTGCTTTACAAGTGGAAGGTGTCTTGTTTCGATCAGTTGCATCGGTCAATAATTGTTCAGGATTTTAATTTCAAAAGGATACACTGACTGGCATGAGACGACTGCATAGATTTTCAGTCCGCAGAGATTCAATTTACCTGGCACTTTCAATCATAACAGTGCATACTGTAGACCCCAGGGCGTCTACAGTTGTTAAGGATCTCTTAACACACCTCTCCATCTAAATCGATGTGGTACATTGTGATGTAAATTACCATTTGGGCTTGGAGTTTTCAGCTGAGTGATTGAGAGTTCAGTCTGTCTGAATTATGTGCAAGGTCTTTCTAATTGTGGCTCATAATTTCACAGATCAACGAGCATTATCTATAGCAGTAAAGAAAAAAAAAGAAAAAGAATAAAAAAAGAAAGAAATGAAGGAATTAAAGAAAAAGTGAATTTGTTAAGGACTAAACTCAGTATTGAACTCCCATTGTCAAGCAAGGACATGGCTTTTTGAGTCCCACTGGGCTGCCAAGAACCACATTTGAAATACAGAGTTGCTCAGTGTGTTGCATCTTACTCCACCTGTCTAATATTGTTTCTGAATCAATATTTCGTTTCCTGACTCACGCATTGTGCAAGTCTGTCACCAGTGCTTTAAAACACTCAATGTGACCCTGGGGGACTAGAATGACACTTGAATTGGGAACTGGGTGAAAAAATGAAAATACAAATACCACTGTGTATTACTTGAATAGTTCCTTTTTTGGAAGGAAAATAGTTTTGGGCTCATGGTGATCTTTCTATGAGAGCATTAAAAGAAATGAATTCCTCATGAGACCAGACCAAGACCTTGTATTTGGCTGGGTCTCGTGTAAAATATGGATTTTCATTTTAAATGATGTCCTTTATGCTGAAACAAACAGAAAAATGTAATTAATTTTTGTATTACAACCATGTCAGTCACTGACAATAATATCCACCCATCAGCCATTAAATCCTATTGATATGTCCAATATTTTGTCAGTCCAACTTAGGGCTAACCTTTTTCCTGCCCAGACCTGTAGAGGGATTCAGTCTTCTTGATCCCTTGATGCCATTATAAGACCTTAGTAGCACATAGAGAAGGTGAGGAACTTAACAGAAATGGAAACAAGGGAAGATCATCAAGATCAATGACGAAAGCATTTTAAAAGTTAAACTATGAGCAGTTATTAAGATTGAAGGAGGGGTTCCATAAAGTACCTTCATTAGACAATTAAACAACATAAACAATATAAATAAGACAAAAATGGGTGATGGTACAAACCAGAACAATAATTAAAGCACATAGAATATATAGATAAAATACTCATATGACAATGGGAAGACGGAAAACTAATTATTAAAACAAAAAAGATTAAATTGCAAGTAAAGCGCATGTATTGAACAAAATCAAACACACAATTCAAAACAAGAGAAAACTTCAATAAAATGACTAAGGAAGTTAAATGAGTGAGTTTAAATTGTTAGAAAGCAAGCAGATGAGTTATGAATCTTTATTTCAAAGGATTTCCTTCGTGTTTATGTTTTGTTTCTTCGGTTGTCTGTAATGATATGAATGGCATACTACGTGGAAATAGAACTGACCACATAGTTGTTTTGAAGATTAAAACTTGTGTTTGAAGTGACTTAGTTTGGAGGAAATGTGATTATACCAAATAAAAGGCCTGACGTGTTAAAGGCTTGAATGTGCTACTGAAAATCACATGTGACTGATGTGCAAAAAAACTCATTTGAGCATGTTTGCCTTCATGAATATAGAATATCAGGCACATGTTGTGCACAAACTCCTGGAAGGAATACATGATAACTGATTAATGTCCAGAGTGCAGTGGAATTTACAGTCTCTAAAAATGTTTTTGTGTGCATCTGCTTTTGTCACTTTTTGAAAAGGAGGTTCTCAGCAGTCAGCAGACAAGCTTCTGTTATCATAATGATATAATAACATAATGATATAATGATCTCTTTCAAAGATTTATTTGCTTTAATGTCTTACCATATTAAATCACATGTTCAGAAATGCATTGGCCTGGTGCCAATCACTCCTTTGGTAGCCACAAGAAAATACGTACAGATGCGTGTCCACCAGATAATTCAACAAAGGGTTTTGTGCACGCAAGACAATACTTTGAAATCTACGCTTGTCATTTTTAGGTAGTTGCCCACAAAATGCATTCAAACTTTAAGCAAAATCTTTTTGTGTGCAAAATCTTGCACATTTTATGCAGATTCGTTGTGAATCTGGCAAATGGTCACTGCCCAGGAAAGGGTTAATGGCTACAAATAGCATTCAAACTTTGCCTTGCAGATTTTGCATTTGCATAAAATTATTGAGGTATGGCTTGAAGAGGCAGCAGCGTTTGAGCTTGACAGATGGTGGGTGTTCCAATGTTGCGGGTCAGACTGGTATGAACCGTCGGACGGGCAGCAAAGCAAGCAGATGTTTCAGAGGTGTGTTCCTGAGACTGACATGTGAGCATCAGACACTTAGATATCTTCTCAGTGAGTGTTGACATATGTATAATGTTCTCACTGCCTTTTTATGTCAGGGAATTGTGACTTTAAAGGTGAGCCAATACTGTGGTGTTAATTTGGTAACCTGTCATTGCACGTCATGTGATCATGCATCACACATGTAGTGCGGCAGTGGTACCAATAAATTCCTTTCCAGTCAGATGAAACAATTGGTGGCTTTTATGTTGCCAAAACACTACCAGATTATACAGAAGCTTAGTGTGCTGAGAGAAGTAGAAAAGCTAGATTATTTGTAACTCCATCTTTCGACTTAGACAGATCTTTCTTCTACATATTGGCACATATCCACAAATACATTGCGTGTCGAACTTCATATAGTGTTTATATTAGTGGTCTCCAGCTTGAGGACCCAAGGATGACTAAGATCTCGGGAGAGTCCAAGCTCCGCGGTGAGATCGACAAAATTAGGTTCGCAATGATTAAAGAAAATGATAGTGAGATACTTTGTAGGATCTTGAACAGACCTGGTAATGCTCTCTTTCTTTAATTTTGAAGGCTCCTACTTTTATACATACAGGACAGTAGCGCTATGAGTGTCTGAAGACAAGTCAGGCCACTCTTCAGACACACTGAGTACTGTACATGCGCACTTTCTTAGTAAGTAGTTTTGCTGTCCGGGCATGAACAGATCGACAACAATGACAACGTAAATCTACACTTGCTTTTGAATTTATCAGCACTTCTCCGACACACATCGAGTATACCATCACCTCCTTAGGTGGAGATACATTTCCTAAAGCAGAAAATCAGTCGGTCAGTATGATGAAGAAAGATCAGTTAAAATGAGCTTGAATGTTTATATTGTACTGTTTTCTGCGTGCATTCATGGGTGGTTGTATTACAGAAACAGCACCAACTACTGGCCTTGCAAACAAACTACAGTGTTGACAATGTTTCTGGCAAATCCGTGTGTACAGTCATTGTTGTCAAAATGTAACTTTTTAGAAAAAACCTTAACTTTGGTGACAAAATAAAGATATCAACTTACAACTTAGGTGTTTGTGTGTGTGTGCTCGTGTGTGTGTGAGTACATGCATGAGCAGCCCAAGCATTGTCCAAGATGATATACAGAAGGCAAAAGATTTGAAAATCATTTTAACTTTTGCACATTTACTTAAGTAAAGAACTGAAGACCTTTTTCTTTCTTTAATAAGCACGAACTATGATAATTACTTCAAAAGAATTATAAAGAAACAAACTTAACTACTACTTAACTGCTACTATTTTTGGTGATAGTATATCAAAGGTTGATAGATGAGTTTGGCATTATTGGATATGTTTTTCTTTTTCTCTTCACCTAGAGCCAGATGATAAGAGAGATACTGTTTTCACTTAAGTGTGAAAATACAGCTTTTCAAGGTCATGACTAATCTGATTTAGTGGTAATAGCTAGCCTACCTGTCTCGTATGAAAAAATGTGTTGTCCAGCACCGTTCACTAATTAACACAATCTATTTTCTTCTCTCGATCTGTAACTATCCCCATCAACACATCACCGTTGGTTGCTTGGCAGCATCGGTGTGGCAACAGGACTTCAGGAAGTCAAATATTTATTCCTCTGCTTTCAGCCTTATGCAGAGCGCAAGTTAATTATCATCTGGCACATGTTTTCTACTTAACTGACTGAGTTGGAGATGGGAAAATGAAGACAAAGCATATTTGTTTTTCAAATTATCCCCCCCAAAAATTTGAAGAGGTTATTTGGATTATTCCAACGTCGATATCCAGTTTATAAACATTATTTTTTTTTTCCTTTGCAGTAAGCTTTGACATTAAATTTAGCTTGTAATTGGATTTACCTTGTGTAATCTGCACTCAAATGCTGGCTTGTGTTTTATATGATGACTGTCAAAAAATGAAGACGAAGACCTTTTTTAACTAACCAACATTTAAAAAGAAATAAATGAAGGCTGTTCTATTTACAAAACAGAATAATACCTCAACTCAGTCTAGGATCTCTGTAACATGTTAATCTAGCCGTACAGCACCTACTAATTAGGAGGCAGAATTTAGAGACGAGCTTTCCCGGAGATATTAATCTTCGTAATGTTCCACCTCCTGCTAATGCTGGAAAGTGGCTCTGTTCTGGGGCAGAACAAGCTAGTCAAGGCAACGAGGCCTGTGATTGATTACGTGGCAATCGTGCAATTCATAACGCTAGAACTCGGAGGGACGGTTACAAGTTAGCCCCTCATACAATCTGTAAACTCAGCAGAACATTTTAACTAGCCACAAAGGTGGCACTATCCATCCCAGGATAATAAACGACTTCAAGAAGCCTTCTGTTCCTCATAAAGGGTTTAAAGAGCATGAAATTCAAACAAAGGTAATAGAGGCCTGGCTGTATAATTACGTTCTTGTCTCAGGCAAAGGTGCCTTCATTCTTCCCTCTGCTTCAGGCCATTTCTGATCCAACAGGCGCATCCTCAATGAGGAATAAAGGAGGGATCTGCAGCGGTATTGCAGTTTGCTGGTTAGTGCATTCTTTAATATTTGCCCAAAAGACATGAACGGGTTAAGCTATTATGATCTGCACAGGGTAGATAAATAGGATCCTGCTGGGTACAAAGCAAAGAAAACATTTTTTCTCCAAGATATGTTTACTGGACCTGCAGGGCAGGCATACATAATCGGGGTGTAATTCAATTAATATGTTGCCTCAAAGTATCCTCAGCAATAACTAGCTTTTTTAAAATATTTTTTTTTTTTTTATTTGTATTACAAGACGTTGCATATTAAATGCTGTAGCTCGCTGAGCTGAGATCAAGAGTGGCATAACTAAAATGAAGTGAGAGCATTTATTGATTTGAACCGATGCAGAAAAATTCTGATTTATAGACGTAAGAGCGCTAATAGTAGGGCTTTTATAATGCATCCATCACCAAAGCCATGTGGCACTGAGAGCCTCAGAGTATGGACCTGTTTTTATGGACACTTTATGAGCAGGCTGTCATGGCATTTTTTTTTTTTTTCTTAATTCATGCTTCTTTTTTTTTTTTTTTTAAAGCCGCATCACTCTAAGTCAAACAAAACCATCCTTAATGTATTTACTGAAAATATTCCTCAAGCATGACCGTACCAGCGATAATCTGTGGTACACACACACACACACACACACACACACACACACACACACACACACACACACACACACCATCCGATAATACCCTGAGCTCTGACCATTTGATGTACAATTGCCTTGTGAATACAGTTAAACACCATAAGCCTTTCCTTTATCTTTCTTTTACAGTCAGCCATTCCTCGAAACGGTCCTTGTTAGCAAGAAAGTCCCCGAGATGCCAGAGCGGAAAGAGGAGACGCATCAAAGTGCCAAGTATTGTGGTGGATGTCAGCGAGACCCTGTTGGCAAGAAACTCCAACCCTGCGGTCACGCCCACACCGCCTCAAAAGCAGCTACGGTAATTGTAAAGAAGCTATTGTTTTTCCTTGCAGCAGAAATAATTGTGTTTACAAACGGTTGGTGGGAATCTGAGACATGAGTGGAAGCGCAGGGGTCAGATTGAAATTGACAACAGCAGAATTTTGCTTTGCTTTTAAGAAAACACTCGGAGTCGCAACAAAAAAAAAAAAAAAAAAAAAAAAAAAAAAAAAAACAACAAAAATAGATGCAATTATTTATTTTACTGTTGTGATGGATTAAGTATGGATTATCGAGCCTTGCTTTAATTCATTTTTTTTCTCTGAAAGAAAAGTGAATGTTGTGCATTGTTGC
>OMNM01032884.1:18772-30918 GCA_900302745.1 Parablennius parvicornis
ATGATTTTTTTTTTTTTTTTTTTTTTTAAAAGACCAAAAAAAAAAAAAAACTACAAAAAGCTGCAGTATCTCTGACATATGGCAGAAAATTTGACTGAAGCTAAATTATATCAGCCAACATTCATCAGCACAGCCCTGGAGGACAGGTCAAATGGGAATTAATGCTTCAAGCAGAGTAGGAATTTAATTTATGTGCTTGTAATCAAAAGCGCCAGCTAGATAAGTTTTGCCTCACCGGGAGCGCGAAACTTGTGTCTCGGGAGTTTTTATTTATTTATTTATTTATTTATTTAAACAACAAACTTTTCAAAAAGCGAGAATATGAACTGGAAATTATCGGTGATGCGCACGCACAGATGCACACCTGTCGTGCACGCTGAGCTGTAAAAATACGAGTTCCACACTTCTAGTTTCAAGAAGCTCTTCATCACTAAGAAAATGTACTATATGGCTGCCTGTACGTCTCATAAAACCTTTATACAAGCGTGCGGTTTTATGTGTGGACGGTCAGTTTAACTTTTGCCCAAACAACAGACCTCTCATGTGTTATTTCAAGCAGCCTTGAAGAAAGGAGACGCAGCCATCCTTTATTTATTATTTCAGGAGTAGGGACATGCCAGGTATGTAGAGAGCGTATTCCCAGCTGAGACACTGTGCAATTTATACCGAAGGCCCAGTCGAGTGGGACAAATGAATGTTGTCATCGTCTAAGAGTCATGCGCGTTAACTGATCTGGAAAAAGGACAAAAAAAATTCAATTTGTTTTATTTCGGAGTGGATAAGGTCCAAAATACTTGTCTCCGGGGTTTTAGTACCTGTTACTTATGAAAGTCAGTTATTCAAAACGGCGTCAGCTGCCAGATTCTTCATGGTAGTATTGCTCGTAGGTGGAAACGGAGCGAGCGATTGTTCTTCATGATATATAATTCTTTTTTAATCAAAAATTAATACATGTGCCAATTATATACACAAAATATTTTACTCCAGTTATGTCAGCCTCACAACAGTTTCTGCCAAAAGAGCTCAGCGACCTTCAGTGAGAAGCTCTTCTGTCATGAGAAAATCAGCAACATCAACCTTCAACTAGGAAATGTAAATATGCATATGAAGCGAAATAGTGAGGACACTCCGATACTACTCTTTTAAAGCACAAGAGTACTAATCTTTTGCCAGTTGCTGAGGCCGAGTACAGATACAAGTACTAATTAAAATACCATCGAGCCTAATATATACTCCCTACTGAATAGTAACACTACAGTGTGTGTGTTTGAACTGTGATGGACAGACAACTTGTCTGGCGTAGCCTGTTTTAGCCCATAGTCTGTGCTTATCCTAAGCTTTTATCTAAACGTGCATGGTAAGTGGATGGATGTGTCTTGCTGTGTTATGTTAACAAATTCCTAAATAGTTTTGGATTGTTGGTGATTTTTCTCGCTGCATTAACTACAATTTCCATTCTCACTGCACATTGGGTTTCTAAATACTGCAAAACAGAAATTACACTCATTTCAGCAACATGTGAAAATGTAACAGTTTATCAGAGTTCGTTTCTTCCAGTTGTTTTCTTGTCCTAAAGCAAATCTTGAATTAATAATATCAGTCAATGAAGCAGGTTTTCACCTATTCCATATTGAACACTTTGTTTTACAGTTAAAAAAAAGAAAAAGAAAAGAAATAAGAAAGAATTTATATATTTCGCTACTGAAGGTCAAAACTGCTCTTTCACTGGAGTTTGCTACAATGAAGGCATTGAGCTGGTTGTTCAATGATCACAGATGTCTTGTTAAAGTAACTGACTGATATTCCAGCAGTGAGTTGCTTTGCTTCGGGGTATGTAAATGTGCTTTTTAACAGCACTTTAACACTGCATACATTTAAAATGTTCTCAGAGGAAATGTTCTCAAAGGAAGTGTGATTGTGTGTAGCAGAAAGAGAGAGCCGGAGAGAGAAAAGACTGGTTATAGCACGATTTTGTAGCAAAGATTAAACCTTTTGGAACAAATCAAAGAATCCAAGGGAAACTTTTTATGGTAAGAAAATATATTTTGCAGGAAATCAACACAATGAAATAACGAGATATTGCCTCCAAATTGTGAACATAACCCTCATTTAAAAAAACAAAAATCCTTAAAAAGGCTAATTATTAAAAACAACAACAAAAAAAAAAACAGACACATCAGCCAAACCTACTGGATGACATTTCTGACAAAGGCAGGAGAATCCAGTTGAAAGCTGTCAAAGGTACTGTATGTTGCAAAATCATAATTGCCTTAAGAGAACTTACTTACAAACATCGACACATGACTAACATCACAGTTAAGCACCGGAGGAAGCGGCTCAGCCAAAATGTTAAAAGCTGTGCTCTCTTTTTACCTCATTCTTCTTCTTTCCCTCATCATCTCTAGATTTTGTCAGCTCGCATTTCACAACCACTTGAAAATGAATCTTCACAGGCTGACCTGTGTTGCCAGATGTGGCGGTATCCCCCAATTGGGGCGCTAAACTATCTTACGTTTTCAATTTGTTTATTTCTATACAGGCTGAGATTTAGGCTGGTTTTTATTGAGATGATTGGGTTTGACGTTGTTTGGGTTGGAAACAGTGAATCACATCTGGCGACCTGGGTGCTGACCGAGTCATGCCGAGCATGTGTGCTCCGGGGTAGCCTACAACAGGACAAACACACAGAGACACACAACCACACACACATTCACACCTTGAGGCAATTTAGTTTCACCAATTAATCTCACATGCATGTTTGCTTGGACTGTGGGAGGAAACCGGGGTAATCGGTGGAAACCCACTCGCACAGGGTGAGAACATACAAACTCCACACAGAAAGACCCAGCCAGTATTTGAACTCAGACCTTCTCACGGTGAGGAGAGTGCTAACTACTCCCCATACTGTGTGGCCACACAACAGTAACTAAAGGCATAATGAATCTAATTGAACTAGCAATGAGTAGTTCCAGGGGGAGGAGGTATCCTATTATGATTTTCTTTGTCATGTGCAAATCTTACTTGACATCCTCAAAAGCGGGCAGACAATCAAGTCCTGCCTGTGAGCCCCCCCCCCATCCCCCATATTGGGAAGCACTGGTTTAAATGTGTATGCAGTATACTCAGCATACTTGACATCTTGTAAAAGCCAGTGTTATGTTAAAAAAAATAAAAAATACAGCACATGTGACTAATCTTTGGTTTTCCTTAATTTAGGAAGATGATGAAGGACTACAAAGTGGGGCCACATACTTTCAACTATACCAGTAGTGACAATATTGAGGCATGCTTGTTTAAGCTGCAGCAAGTAAAGGTATAATGAAAAGCAAAGCCTTAAGCTGTGGCTCTTTTTAGCAGTTCAGCACCACAGGGGAGATAAAAACTGAGCAACAGGGAGCACACAATGACTGTTCCTTCCTCAAAGGCCTTCAACACCAAGTGAGTTCACAAGACTTCACAAGTTTCAGCAAAACAAACAATAAATGTTTTGAGTCCAAAAGCTGGACTTTAAATTGTTCTCATAGCCCAAGATTCTCCAACATAGCATGAAAGTTGGGATGAATGCTGGAGCTGATCCAAGTACACCTTACATAGGTCAGTAGTCCACTACAAGGACAGAACAGAAAAACTCATCTACCAACACTGAGGATAGAGTCTGACAGTCATCCAAAATATCCATTCACTTCATTTAGTGCATGTTGAATATCAGGTTTGTGTCCCAAAAATACTGCTTTAGGCTAAATAGTTCAACACCGGACATGATTTACTAATTCAGAACTTGTTTGCTTTGCTATTTATTGCTTATTATTTGTTTGATCACAGTGCCAGCTTTCTGGAAAAATGCTGCAGTTAGTATGGAGAGAAGCATTTCCTCCTCTGGTTTGCCAAATAATTTATTTGTGAATGTTATCATCCTTTTTTTTTCCATTTTTGTTTTAATTAATTTTTTTGTTTCTGTAAGTTAGCTTCCTCCACCAACATGTATAACACCACATTTTTTTGCTTGTTGTGTTTCAACACTCCATCAAGGCACTTCAAAAGCAATGCCGGTTCCAGGAGATCCAAGCCGACCTGCCAAACCACAAAGCAAATTGTATTAAATTTCAAAGAAAACGTTGACCTTTCCATAAATATCTTTAGAGTAGCAGCTATAATGCAACACTTAGACCCTGAAATTATCGCTAGCAAACTAGCATTAGCCTCAAATCTTTTTCGCTTTCTTTTAATGGAAAATGTGTATATTTTCAATTTGACCAGCATGAAAATTAAATGCACAACAAGGTTATTAGAAATATGGATTTTTTTTTTTACATGTGTCAAGTTTATAAACATTAGCTAATTAAAATTGTGTTCAGAAGCAAAGCTTTTGGTCCAATGGTCCAGATTGATTTGATTAACAGCCTGGTTATCATTGTGCACATTCATATTCTTTCTCTCTCTCAGTTGACACATTAACATCATCAAGTAAATTGCTGGATTTGGGTTTTTCCTGCAAACTCAGGATTTTGTTCACACGTTAGAGTCAACATATTTGATTGAAACTTTCAAACTATAAATACCCCACCGCAGTCTTCCATTCAACACACACACGCGCACAAGCACGCACTCACAGAAGCAAACAGACCTTTCAATGCTCGACCGTGTGATGCTCATACTGTAGGAATAACTGCACAATCTTGACAGCTTGCCATTGTTTAGTACTTGATTGTATTGCAGTTAGTTGTAACTATGACATTGGTTTGTTAATTTAGTTCGAAGTGAAAAAAAACCCTTACGGTGCTTTGAGATTCATGTATTCTTTTGTGACGCACAAATTTCAGTAGCAGATATATTAACCTTAACAATAAGATGAGTAAGACGCTTTAAACAAAAGGGTGGTGCACGAACTGCATGCTGTTGTGAAGAAAGGCTTCCACCCTCCCCATGACATTCTCAGAAAGAACAAGAGACTCATTCCTCCAAAATGCACCACAGAGCACCACCGAAAGTCGTCCCTGCCCGCGGCCATCAGACTTTATAACACCCCAGCTGCTCTTTGCAGGTCCTGAGGTGTGTTGGCTGTTGGTTAATATGACAATGGTGTTGAGAGTCACTAAAAACAGCCCTTTCTGAAAACAGCTCCCAAAGTGCAACGTTTTCCAAATGCATTCTTCTCGTCAAAGCAGGACAACCTTTCTGAAATGGTTTTGATAAAGTGACGGAAAGTGAAGAAAAAAAGCATGAGGGATAATTTGAATAAACATTTATTTTATCCATGACAACACCTTTTTTCTAACTCTTGTATTAATTTGTTTATGTTGCAATATGTGGCAAGAATGATTTTTTTTTTAATTCAGAACTCCTCTTCTTACTCGGTGATAATGAGCGAGATGAGCGAAGTATCGATGTGGTAGAAACGCACAGTGAGAAGCAGTGAAGCGTAACAGTAAAAGGAGCTTTAAACACATTTCCCAAAGCCTGGATTGACTTTACGGTCCTCATGGAAAGGAGGAGCTTAATTGAGACAGTTTTTTTGTTAATTTGTGTCATAAATGTGGATGTGTGCCGAGCAGAGAAGATTCAAGTAGCCATCTTACATTAATATCTATCATTTCATGTCATGATGACATTGTTAAAACAGACTTTATTTCATTTTTGTGTGCAGCCTTTTGTGCATGCCAGGCTTTCTTTTGGAGACCTTCTTTGTTGGTTGCATGTGCTGCAGCACAAAGCCGTCGCGGACTTGCACGTGATCTGGATAAAGGAGCCTGACTCAAGGATTCATGAGGACCTGGAATGTCCATAAAGGATCACTCAATCTCAAATTAATTGCACAAAGACGCTGGTGATATTTCCGTCTCTCGCCGAGCTTCCATGCCTTAAACTGAGAAATAGAACTGAAAAGAATCCGTGATCTTAACCTGAAAACTGTAACATCATTAACAGTTTCTAAAGGATTATGTTGTGTTGTAATTTTATTTAGAGGTAAATTCTGTTTGTACCTCATAAAAGAGTGAAATAAATATGATTACCTTTTTCACCTTTAAAAGAAATTCAAGAAGAGAGTATGCTCAATAGATAATATTTAAACTAAGTAGGTCTTACGTGCGTGATTCAAAGTACAATTACAAAAACTTAAAAGGACCAGTCCCATCCAATTTATATATAATCTTAGCCAATAAACTGACTTAATGTAGGATTCTGAATTCCAATCTCTCAACAGCTTCTCCAATAAAGCTCACATTTACTACACAATGATCTAGTTCAGATGTGGCGTTTCTAACTTGCTCGACGTCATGGCCACGATGTAGTAGGGCGGACCAATCGCAGCCCTCGTGGTCAGCATACTTCTTGAATTCTGTTCCGTGATGAAAGCGTCAATAGAGGCTGTTGGAGGTACGAGTAGCGTCGACATAGAGGCGGTGCTTTGGGCCAACACAGAGCTCTTGTGTATCGTTTGCGTAGGTTGGAATAGAAATTAGGCTCAAGATGATCATTTATAAGATGTAACAATCTGAATGTGAAACCTTTCTGGAACAAAAGAAATAAAAAAAAAAAAAAATTACATTTTCAGTCAACTGTCATAAAAAAGAAAGCCTCTGTGTGAGTATCATACACCCAATTAAGGCTGTATAGTTTTCATATGAAAAAAGTACTTTTAATAAATCCTCTGTGTGGAGCACATTTATCGCAAATCATTATCAACTGAGATTGTTGAAGTGTTCTGATACAAAAACTGAAATTGAGCTGAAGTGAACTTTAGAGCTGAGGTTTACACTAAAACTTCTTAGAAAGTGAATGTAGATCAATAAGCTGTTAGATTATGACTCACCTTTAATATTGTGTGTCTGCCTTTTGTCCTTCAGCCAAACAAACTGTGATCCACTTTGTATACGTCTACGTTTCAATGAAAGGTAGTATGAACATCTTCACAATTTCTCCACATGCATCACTGAGCTTTGGCCATGACCCTATCATCTCTTTTCCTTCCTTGGGCAACTTTTAATCAATAATAAACAGTGCAGAATGGGAATACCTCACAAGAGGGGCAGTTTTAAAGAACCCAGAGTTTTACCTATCGCACTTAAAATCTCAGTAAAACGAAAAAGCTTAAACTTTTTCCTGCATCAAACACTTAGGCTTCACCTATTCAAGGTCATATATCATATATTAGGTCAATATTCTGACATACTCATCTTAAAGCCTGCATTGGAAGTCCTAACATCCCATAACAGCAGTGACACACTCTGGATGCATCTCCTGTACAGTCAGAATAGAAAATAATACATTTGGGATATTATATTCATTTTAAAAGCTAAAAAGAAAGCACAACTTCATTATTTCAAAGACGATCATTTGTTTAGTTGTCTAATATTGTCAAAATTAGCCTTCAGTTTCCATCGGTTACACTGACTGTTCTCCGACAAGAGTAAAGATGCGTCATTTCTTTGCTAAATTACTTCACATTTCCAGTCATAGTAAGGCATAATGTCTGCAATTATAAAACTATGAAAGAATAAACTAATACAATCTAACATTTTGTCACTGGCATTTTGTTTCTGCAGAAGACTAGAGATTGCACACTCCATTTTATTGAGAGAGAGAGTAGTGATGTGTAAAAACAAAAGCCTTTTAAAAGGGGGAATTTTCCAAGTCAGTGAGTTGTGCTGCACATTGACCAGGAGAGGAAGAAGAGGTTGATTGATTATTTCATTTAATCTTCCTGCCACACCTCCACTCTATACCAATCCTCCTCCTTTCTCCTTCAGCTCCGTCTATCCCACTTTAGTGCGGTTTTCATCATTACTGTAAAACACACTGACACGCCAAATCCCTCTTCATAACTGTGGCAAACAATTTCCATCTCCGCAGCTTTGTTTTTGTTTAATAGGCAATAGAATCACACTAAACTCCTCAAGCTGCTCCATCTCCATTCTGCTGTGAAGAGTCCATCCATTAGCCTTACACCTCATTGCTCCGAACACCTGACCCAGAAACCGGAGGAGAGTGGTGAGGGGGCCTCGCAGCATCCACCACCATCCATTCAGTCGCTCGGTGCCACGGGCTGCGGTGTGCTGGCATCGGCTATCGGCTTTTAGGCAATGTGCCTGCACCGCTTTGCATTATTGATGACATTTAAATTATACCCGGGGACAATGTTTTATGCTTTAGTGCATCAAAAGTCACTTGGCTGTGACCGACGCTGAGCCACTTTATAGAAACCACATGTCAAATAATTCAACCGAAGTTGCAATATTGAGATAGTTTAACTAATGTTGACTTTCCTTTTGTTTCATAATTTGAGTGGTTGAATCAGACATTGGGGGCATATTTAATATTCACATACAGTTTAAAATATTTAGGAGGCTTAATCCAAGTGTCATAAAAAAAGAAAACAATGTGAATATTGCATTTAAATCACTGATGATGACAGAGTTCAGTGTAATTAAAAGGCTAATAAGCAACTTTTAACTTCCAAAATGATCTGAACATCGATTTAAAAAAAACCTCATTGCAGTCCCAACACTGTAAAATACAGCAATTTTACTTACTCTTTTCAATAACTTTTTTTTTTATTGTGAAGATTTTACTTAATGTTTTCCATAACTTTGTTTTTACAATTTTGTGACGGTATCATTCTAAGAGATGATAACTTTATTACTCTAATAAAGCACTGTTTGAGATGATTTAGTCATCTCAAACAGTGATTCATTTATATTGTGTGATTAAATATATATTGTGGGGTTCACAAAAGTTGAAAATAAAGTTTGATGCATAAATTAAATGAATGAGTAGATATGCCAGAACAGTTTACAATTTAACCTGGAAAAAAACCCAGAGGTAATTGATTTTGAAAAGACGAGAGGTTAAAGGTCAGTGCTCATCAGGCCAGCATTCTGGGTGTAATTATGGACTCACACCTGATATTCAATAACCACATTAAGAAAAAAACCAAAACACCAGACTATCATCTGAAAAAGTAAGAAAGAAAGAAAGAAAGAAAGTAAAGAAAATATGAGCTTTAACTGTGGCGAAGATGTCTTGATAGAAAAGGCCCGTCATGATTTGATGAATTCATCGAAGCCCACTGGAAAATTAATCATATAGAAAAGTTGGGTCAGTATTGGGTCAAATATATGTATCACACACTCAAACATGTTTGAAGAGGACACTTGAGTCAGTAAAAGTGGAAAGGCTTACAGTATTAAACTCACGCACCGATCAACACGAGGTGTTACTTTTAATACTAACAGATGATCGAGAAACGTGGAATCCTCTGAGCGCCGATATTACCTCCGACACAGTTGAAAGCAGAAAAGAATCAGTGTGATGAGGGCAAGTTTCTTATGAAACTTAGTATAATAAAGTCACTCTTGATGAAGACTTCACAGTGGCCACTGCCTGTTGGGCTTGACACTTTATTCTCTGGAGGTTAACAGCGTTGAGGGAGAGCTGTATTGGATGGCAGTTTAACAGGAGTGCAATCTGGATTGGTATTTAAAAGATAATGATAAGGTAAAAAGCAATTAGCTTTGTGCTCTGTAGCTGCCCACTGCTCACAGTTGTTGTCAGCGCAATTACAGGGTCACTCCCGCTGCCAGGTATAAGTCTATATCTTGACAACCACCCAAGACTATTTTGCTGCAAAGCTAATTATGGAGATGATTATTGCTCAGGAGTGGATGACTTTTTTTTTTTTAATAATTCTTTTTAAGAAAGTGTGTTTTGATAGTTTAAAGTTATCTTTTATCCCTCACACCTCCCATGTTTCTCTCTCCGGTCCTCGCTAAACAGAGCACAACCCCAATTAAAGCAGGACAGAATATCGAATTATATCTAAAATCTTTTTTTTTTGATCCTCCGCATTATGACAGCAGCTTTCATGCAAACATTATCTACAAAGGGTATATTATCTGGATGGAAAGCAGTAAAATGTCTCTGATATTTAAAAAAAAAAACATTTTTTTTTTTTACTCCTATCCTTTAATCAGCTTTAACTACAGTCCATATATATATAAAACTCTGAGAGAGAAAAAAACTGTTGAACTTGCAGGCCACGCCCCCTTACAGCAGACACACATCTCTGAAGCAGAGGTTTAACTTTTCAACTGCACAGCTTTTTTCTTGCTTCAAATGTTATCAGAAATACATTTCGCTGAACTGTTTCAGTAATAAAAGAGAAGGTTTGTGCCGCGATGCTGATACAGTTTTAACTGCAGCGGACAGCCCTGAACGATACATTCAGGGGCATCCCGTAACTCCAATAAGTGCTATATTGCTACATGCTAACTCGCTTCAGGGCTTACACAGTAGCGAGGCTACATGCTAAAGTATGAAGTAGCCCTCCAGAGAGATAACTCTTTGTGTGTGTGTGTGTGTGTGTGTGTGTGTGTGTGTGTGTGTGTCAATTCAAAATATAGGTAAAATAATGTATTTTTGAAATATCAAAAATGCAAGTTTGTACACGCTGAATAAACCATTTCTTTTCATCATTCAACAACTTGTAATGTAAAAAAAAGACATTCTCAATGTTATGTACAGTCAACTCAATGGGACTTTAAGTTTTGCATTTCCAACAAAGTATCAATGTAAAGTTAATGACAGCCACAAAAAAGCTATGAATGAGAGGCTGCAGTGCAATATGAACCTTGCCTCACACATCTCTCTCATATTAACACACTAGCGGATGGTAGCTGGAACATCATGATTGATGTTTTTAAATCCCCAAATTGTATAACATCTCAACAAAAGGGGAGAACTTGTATTTGAAAATTGGTGTCATATTTGGAATGTTTTGCACATTAATTAGATATCAACTTTCTGGATGTGATTTTATTACATCGTGCAGTGTTCAAATAGAAATGTATGAGTCTTTAGACAACATTTAGCGCCGTCAATTCATGAAAGTGTGTGTGTTTTTTTTTTTTTTTTTAGAGGAGGGGCAGTTTCATGATTGAAACTTATTCTTCAAAGAGTAAAATGGTAAATACATTTCTCTTATATAGTGGTTTACTGCACATCGTTACTCATATTGACCCATTCACACGCACATTCACGCAGCAATGGAGGTGGCCGGCATGCAGGGTGCCCAATACATCCATTGGGAGCAAATTTCTGACGTTATGAATTATTTAAAAAGACACCTCACATTTGAACTAAAATCACAGGATTATCATTTGTTATCAGTAATAAATAAATCCATTTTTGGTCATAATTATAATTTACTGGTTTTGTAGATTAAAACATGGTAATAAGGTTTTTGTTTTTTTTTTAAACATCAGTTTGATTTAATGTGAATTTTTTAATATTCGCACGATAATTATTGGTATATATATTTGATCGTATTTATTTGTTATAGTTCTTGAATGAACTAAAGTGTTCAGTGAGTTAAAAATAGTGAGGATATTACATTTTCCCCACAAACATCATGTATTTAATGTGGAGCAGGTAATTTATTTGGAAATTAAAGGACAGTAAAGAAAGACTAAACCCAACATAGCTGACCTTGATTTACACCTCAGTAATCGAAACCCGAGTCACGTTGAGCCGACGCTGAAGTTGAACATGTAGAAAATTCTCAGCCACATTTAAGGGACCGATTCAACATCAAGTCTTAGAAAGGCGACAGCTTCATTATGCAGTTGAATGCAAGGTTACACAAGGTTGAATGCACTGGTTATAAGCTATTTTGCATTGAGAATGACTGGGCACAGAAACTGAGCTTAAAGCAAACTCAAGAGGCCTTCATGGAGCGCAAGACTTTTAATAATGAGATTCAGAGCGGTGAACACAACAACAAGCACACTGATTGTTGTATCCCATGGTCAAGAGGAATATAAAAAGCACAGTGTTGTCCAGCAATGTAGTGTTTAATGTGATGCACTACACTTTGTGAACACTCGAGCACTCTGCTTTAAAATAATTCCAGTGGGCCCCAGCTCTCTGTTACCCCACTGAAAGGACAGCTCATGATCTTAATTTGTTCAAAGTTATATGGCCTTTAGACAGTTTAAATATAACTAATAACAATAATATCCTCTACATAATTAATGTCCGGCACCTTCTTTTTCTTTTTCAGCCAAGAATGTAGCTGAATGTTTATACTCTCATATTTATGGATTGAATTTATATAGAAGTAGCAAAGACATTGATTGCGAGAACATTTT
>OMNM01032895.1:1797-16353 GCA_900302745.1 Parablennius parvicornis
GTAATAAGTGCAAGGAAACCTGTGTGTGTGTGTGTGTGTGTGTGTGTGTGTGCGTGTGTGTGTGTGTGTGTGTGTGTGTGTGTGTGTGTGTGTGTGTGTGTGTATGTGTGCGTGTGCTTGTGCGTGTGCTTTTGCGTGTGTGTGTGTGTGTGTGCAATGTTTGAGAAACATAAATCTTTATCTATAGGCTATTGTTATTGGGCGAAACCACAACACCAACACCTACCAGGGGATAAGGTTGTCCGTTTTACAGGAACTTTTCTGCCTGGACAGATGCGACTCATCCATATTGGGTCTTTTTCCACTGGCTGGTATTATGGTTCCAGGTGTTACTGTGCATTTGTTGTGTATAAGTGTAATTTTGCCAAGCTGTGATGACAGATACATATTCTATAAAGACATTCATATCTGTATGTGAGTTACTGTGAGCATGCTGACTTCCCATGTGTTGTTGTGTGAACACTCTTAATTTATGACAGTGATACTTGGGTTACATTTGAGGCAGATGAATCAAGCAATTTTTTTTAACTTTATTTATGTATTTATTTGTTTGTTTTGTTGATGACAGAAAGAAGGATGGTGGAGGGCTATTATGCAGTGTGTGTGTTTCCACCAGTTTCTCTCCAATCAGTCCTGATTATAATTGCTGGTTGTCCATCAGCCTTGCCTCAAAATGTTTGCTAGGTATCATGGTCCAAACAAAGTTAATTACATAGAGACAGGAAACATAGAGATACATTTTGAGCCACCAGACTTGGATGAACAGATTTGTAAAAAAAAAAAAATTCAGTATTTAAAAAAGAAAAACTCTGAGGTGTGACTTTGTTTTAATTGTATTTTAAAAGCCTTGTATGTGAGGGCAACAGCTTCACATTTAGATACACAAATCACTCTCACAGTTTATTTGCTGATTTTGCATACGGACAGGTTGATGTTTAACCTGGGTCTGGTTCTAGATCTGTCTCTATGGCTCAGTCTCCTGTGATGAGAGATGACAAAAAGGTTTTTCCTGTACCTAACTGACCAATAATAATAAAGATTACATAGAATCTAATTGATGTGCTTTTTCTTTGAAGTTAGTAATAACTTGAAGACAAACCAATCTCTTGTTAGGCATAGGTTTCACTCTTCTGGATGATAGTTTATACATCCATACCAGTTTACATAAAATAACAACTTTCATCTACTTACTTTTTTGTAGTATTTTAGTTCTCCAGCAGGGCGCACTGTGTTCAAGGAGTAATTCTCAATCACAAAGGGGGGGAAAAAATAACTTGGAGACATCAAGAGGAAGAAAGAAGAGCTTTGCTGAGTGCTGCTGTCCGTGGTCCTGAAACCAACCAGCAGCCCACCCTGTAACCACAGCAACTCATGCTCCAGTCATAGTGCACCAGCTACAGTGATGCATCACTTTTCCCTCCTGCTTTTCTTTCAACATGTAGCTTGTGAGCAACAGCATATGCTTGAAACTATTTTGAAGCCCCACAGTTAATAATCCTGACAAGATGATGTACATTTCTGTCCGAACCATCACAACAGAAGTAAAAACCTGATCTTAAAACGTCAACTTTTGCTGGTAGTTTGTTGCTACAACAAAAGCACAACAAGTTTTTGTTTACAAATGAGAACTTTATGTTTCAAATACAAATTTTTACGAACAGAGTTGCCAAAAATAACAACATTTTCTAAAAAATAGATTTTTTAAATAGTCTCTCCAACCATAGCTTAATATACATATTTGACAAATCTTTGAGCAGTCATATATGAGAATGCCTTGGATGTCCTACATTTTAACAGAGTGTGTATCTTCACCAAGCATACTAAACAAGTGCCAGATAGAGGGAATTTAGGTTACATGTACTAAAAATGCATGTTTATTTCATATTCATATTTCAAATGATTGAATTTTCTTCCCCTTGTGTTAAAAGTCAAAACTACTGGTTCTTAAGTAACAGATGGAAAACAACCATGCAAAGGAGAGCTGTCAAATATACATGTAATATTGAATAAGAATAATTACTGTTATCCGTTATGATGCCGAGCTGTTATTTAATACAGTAGTTGAATACAGCCTGAGTCTTGTGTTTGCTTTAACTACATACCTCTGACCTTAAAACACCCAAAACAATGGAAAACAATTGTTTCTTTTTGATAAGCTACCTGTATAATGTGTTAATGAACTATATAAATCAGCCTGAGACAATCAAGTCATATGAAAGTATGCCAGACAGGAGAAAGAGTTAAGGAAGAAAGGCAGCCATCATAGCACCGTACATCTGTCCAGCATCAGTAGGTGAACATGAGTAAATCCCATCTTCATTGTACGCTATTAACAAGGTTAAAGTATCTTTCAAATGTGAAGTCTTAATGCAACACCAACATATCGTCACATTGTATTCTGAACAAATACATATTACTTACTCATCCGTATCCTAATGAACCGTATAATTTGTCCAGTTAAATATTCTAATATACACAATAGTGTTTTAAAATACGATTCTGACAGTCAACATAGTAAAGTTCATTTTCTGCCTCTATTTTCTGATTCATAATTGTATAAATACATATGTACATTTATAGCTTCATTTGTCAGGTGCTAATGTTAACCTTCATGTTTATACCAGTATCTTTTAAGAGATCCAGCAAAAGTGTAATAATGTGTTTAAAGTGTGTCCATAAGCATTCGTGTTGTGAGATTGCTGTAAATACTGTACAAAGAAATTATGAAATCTCTTCAATATTATGTTCATTTTTAGAGTTGTGTCCCAGAGAAATCTCATTATATTAACCCAGACATTTGTAAATGCTGAGGTTAGTATTTCTTTCATCTACTCCCAGAATTTATATTTGTTTTCAAAATTGTGAGATTCACTTTTTTCCCCCACACATCTCATTTCCTTCAGGACCAATTATTAGAAAGAAAAAAAAAGATTATGGGATGACAGTAATCAGAATGTCTGAAGCCTTCTCTCCTTTTTTGCTTTTTGTATGATTTCATATGAAGAAAAAAAATATTTGTGGAAAATACAACAAATACAGACAATTGGAATCAGTACAAAATATATTTACATTAAGAAATCAAATGTCTTTGGCAATCCTTCGGTTGATTTCTTGTGGAAAAGACAGCTGTCCTCTATGCTCTGGAGCTCCTGAATAAAAGCGACTGAAAGTCTGAAACATGTCTCTGTGGCTCCTAGCTATGTCATTGTTCAATACCTAAAGGGTGGAAGTGTGCAGCGTTCAGCAGTATTTTGCCCAGCTTCCCTAGAAGCCAGGGGTACCAGTGCAGCCCGTCATTCTGCACCTCTGATGGCCCAGTGAAGCTGTAGAATAGTCTGAGTGGGGCCAAAGCCCAGTGGGACAAATGGTGCCCATCCACAGCAGCATAGCAGGACGCCAGCACGTCATTCACCACTATGGACCCGTGCTGTGTGAGTGGAGCGTATAGCCCAGTTCTCTTCTGCTCCTCCACAAAGGTTATGACTGAAAGTTGTGCCTGAGATCTCTCCTTCCCTGTCGATGTGAACACGCACTGTCCCGGTCTGACTTCACTGGCAAAGACTGTCCTCAGACCTGCTCCCCCGTGAGGTCTGTCCCTCCGTGCAAGTCGCTCATTGGCTGCTTCTTGCCACCCTGGTTGACTGAGCCCACCCATGCAGTCTGTGGCAAAGATCAGGTGAGCAGCTGTGAGAGTGATATTAAGTCCTGCATCGGTCCCAATATTATAAAAAACCTTTGTCGCATTGGGCTGGCGATCCAGAAAGGATAAGACTGTGCTGTAGATGAGTGGACCATCTCCGTCTGTTGATGAGGAAGCCAAGACGCGGTCACCAGGGAGAACATCACGCATCTGTTTGGTAGCTCCACCTTCGAGGATGACGTGTGCATCACCAGGAAAACAACCACCAGTTTTGGCTGCCACCGAATGCTCTGAGAAAGTGAGGGAAAATGAAAAAAAAAGTCATTAATTAGATTTATTTTTCTTTATTTTATAGGTGACCTAATGATGACAGACAAAACAGAGACATATAGAGTTGTGATTTCTCTCAGAGGTTGAGCAACAGCAGCAGCATTCTTTGGCCTTCTAGGGTCACTGCGTCTGTGTGTTATTCTAGGTCACCGAGTGATCTATAAAGCAGGTGAGACTTTGACACCGACTCAAGAACAGCTTTATCTCAGTGGATCAGTAGTGGATTGGTAAAGTGTGTTTACATGAAAGACTCCGGAGCAAGCTTTGTCCCTTCAGTCTGCCTCTGACTCATTTATAATGCACACACACAAACACAAGACACACTTCAGAAAGACATTTGTTTTTATCACCATGGGAACAACCCAACCTATTGACATGTGATTATTTCATTTATGAGTACTGTTCCTGTGAGAAACACATTTGCACCCCGTGAAAAAAAGGTTTTCTACACATTTGTGTCGCCTCATAGGCATTACCAAGGTCAAAGAAGCCATCATTAGATTGAACATGTTGTTTTTAGAGAGTTTCATTTGTTTATTCTTAAAACCAAATGTTTTTAAGTGTCACATTTCTAAATCTGTCAATTTGACATTAAAAGAATCTATTGCCATTTTAATTTTAATTTGTCATTAATAAAGTATTTGTCTGTCTATCTATTTTGTCCACTTTCTTTGGACATAGTAATTGGCACGGTAACATAAGTATGACATTAGTACATAAATTGTTTGTTATATCCAATTTGTTGCATCATCAGTGCATTTAGACTGCTAAAATTGCTACAGACTGTGCACTTGACCATGTTTGAGTGTTTGAACTGGTTGGCCCTTTAAGATGCAGTAAGATGAGGTGGCAAGACGGGGTAGCCAGCAGAAGCTAATGGATAACCAGCTGATTGTATCACCACAGTCAGAGCACGGCCCGGGGTCAGAGAGACAGGAAAGTACACAGACTCACGCTTGGTTCTGGATATTGTTTGGATTACTGCAGAGTTTGTGTTTTAAACTGTGTCACAATACAATCTCAAGTGTTTCACAAAGGCTGAGATATTTGCTACGAGCTCGTGTTGCAACAGTGTATCCAACTGTACTTAAAAAGAACTCGCAGAATGAAAACAACTAGAACAGAATAGAATAATTGTTGTGGCTACTTCCTGCAAAATTGGTTTGCAACAAGAAATTAATCAGTACAAATGTGAGTGTGTGCGTGTTTATGTGGGAGGGTTGTCTTGAGGCAGACTTGAAGCAGCCAAATATTTGTGCAAGGTGTGTGTCTGTAAGCCCGAAGGCTGCAGAAAAGGAGGGCTTTGACCAGGAGGTGATAAGACTCAGATAAGAGATCTGAGAGAAACCTACTGAAGGAAATAGAATAGCAAAACAAAGAGAGAGTTAATCATCTCAAAGCCTACTAACCTCAGCAGACTGCTAGAATGTGGTTTGGCATCAAATAACTGGCGGTACCAGACATTGGTAAATGGGTTTCTAAAATGTCTCAAAAAGCAAGAGTAGCTGGAAGTGGAATGCCGTCGGCTTTTGTTTAGCATAAAGAATGTATCTGACAAAATGTGTTGGAGGAATGTGGGTTAATATTAACCATAAAACTGGAAAAACTGTATTCATACTATGACCAAAATGAAAACAGGAGGGCCAGATGTCGCATTAAATATTGTGTGGATGTTTGTATGTTGATTCATATCAGTATTTTATCCATGTGTACATCAATTCAATTGTCTTTTACCAGACATCTATTGATAAATATTTTAGCTAACAAAGAGCAACATGGCAATATAAAGTCTTAAACTGTGTGAAAGATTGTTGTTTTGCTCCGGCTCATCACTACTTTGTACAGCGAAATGTCATATAATCTTGACAACTTTAGGTGGAGATCTGACCGAGAGGAGAGCCTGAACACAGCAAAGACCCCAGGTGCACACAATGCTTTGATTGGCTCCCAATAGGCCACTCACACAAACACACAGACCGACTAAGGCACTGAAAGACAAGCTAAACCATTAGCGACTCACCAACAAAAGGTCTCGCGTCAGCCTCGTTAGTGGTAATAACAGCTGGCCACAAATTCATACAGAGACATATACAGATATTGTACACAACCTCTAGGGCTCATGTGCTTCTCTTACCTGACTTGACACTGCAGTGAATATGTGCTTTGGACTCGTAGTAGACCCAGTCAAACCCAGCTTCTACAGCCAAACGAGCTAACATGGCATACTTGTTTCTGTCCCTGCAGAAAGGACAAAACATTTGACTCTCCATTGGACCTCAAGTCAGAGTCAGAACAAAGCATATTTCTTTTTATAACCCTCTACACAGAAAGAAAATAGTTTAATACTCTGCTCTAACTATATTGGTATCCCAGAAGGATTTTGGTTACAGGCAAATTTTTGACATTACTGAAGGTGAGTTTGAGACAGACATCTTAAATCTCATTAAAGACAAGATTACCTTGCCGATATCAAATATACAATGGTTTACAGTGAACCTACCTGTCTGATGTGGTGATGTCAACAGCTCGCCCCTCATAGTGGAGTGAGTCCTCTGAATGATGACCATCCTCATCCCATCCCTCTGTCACTCTCAGCTTTACGCCTGGCCACATGTTCATCACAGAGATGGCTAAAGAGTTCAACTTGTCTTTACAACGCTGAGACAGGCACACACAGAGAGAAAGAAGATGTCTGTTTAAAACAAATCAGCAAAAAAAAAAAAATGAACAGGTCCTTATGATGAAATATGTGAAGGTAGAGTCGAAGCCATTAAGCCAGTTGGATGTGATGAGTGGGCATTGTGCATCTGCCGTGAAGCAGTCAGTCAGAGACATCAGTATCATCATCACATTGAGGCAGGACCGAGTCAGTGAATCAAAAACATGATTTAATAAAAACAACAACGCAAAAACAGAAGACAGACACTAAAAAGGCTGCAGACTTTTCAAGCCCATGCATTTTAATAGAACAAAAATTAAAATAAAACAAATGCAAAAGCTGTACATAATGGTCTTGCGTTATAACTGTGTCAGGTGGATTTTGTTAGGCGAATGGTCAAAGTACACACATTCACAGTTCGGTCTTTTTCCGGCACCCAACATAAGGACTAAAATAAAAATCCCTCTTAATGTCAATTCATTTGCATGAATTTAACAACCTGAAGACAAACACTGATGATAGTTTAGTTTATGTTAATCCACTACGATGCTACTGAATAGCTTGAAGTCATTTTTAGATTTCAATTCTATTATATTTAATAGGTTACAGTCCTGGGGGTGACATACTTAAGTTTAGAGATATTGTTGGGGGGGAAAGTAATGTGTCAAGCATGTACCAACCCAAATGAGGAAAGTGAACGATCCACTATAGGTCAATACAAAAATGCACAAACTCATTAGGAACACTGGGTACGACTTCACGGCGGTAAGAATGTCTGTTGGTAGAATCCAGAGGTGAAACAAAGGGCCAAGAGTCAAGGGAATCAATTTTTTTGGTTTAGACATTCAACTGAGAACAAACATTTAGCAGGCAATTGAATTTAACAGTGCGGCTAATCTCGTGTGGAGTCATTTACTTGACTAAACCTCACTGAAAGAGTCAGATGACAGCTCCTGATTGACAAACACGATCCTGAACGAGCTGGTTTGTGACACCAGCCAGAGCAGCACCGGCACTCGGCCACATTGGAACATTTTAACGCGTCTCGTCTTGCGAGCCTGCGGGTTACTCATTCATGTTCTCTCTCACCTGGGTCATGAGCCTGTCAGCACCCGTGTCCTCCTCATCTTTGAAGATTATGTCTGTATTGTAGTTCGGCGTCAATTCTTTAAAGCGCTCGGAGTTGCGCGTAATTTTGCCCTCCGGGCGCCCGCTGGCTCCCAGGGTCTTCTCGGCCACGTTGGGGCTGAACTGCTTGTAGCCGAGCGGGATGAGCTTCTTCGGGAGCCGCCTCCTGCCGTACCCCCTCCCCGGCCCGCAGCCCTCCGTGACAGGTGCGAAGAGGAGGACCAAGGCACACAGAGAGGTGGTGAGAAGGAAGAAGGAGATCCGCATCGCCCCGGGGGGTGGGAGGACTCTCCCGGGGGGAGAGAGATGTCTTCAGTGCCTCCCAGGTTTAATTCCCGACTCCATCGTCCGTGACAATTGCGATAGCACGTCCGAAACTTTCGGATTAAAGACGACCAGCACCTTGGAGGCACAGGGCACCATGAGGATACAGAGAGTTTTGAGCTTCTCCACAAATAAAAAAAAAAAAAAAGAAGAAGATTCACTCAAAGTGAGACAGTTCGCTCCCGCCGCCTTACAGATTCAACAGTAAGTGTGCAGGCTGTAAAGTCCGTGTATTTAAACAAACAGGTTCAAAGTCGATTTGGTGGGTGAGAGAGTTAAAGAGAGAGCGCGGTTCCTGATGTCCAAGTTGTAGTGTTGTGGTTTTTCCCTCTCTCTGTCTTTTGCTCTCAGATTCTGTCACAACATCAGCCACTTTCTCCAGCTGCTTGGTGTGTGACTGAAAGCTCTTCCTCTCCTCATGCGGCCGACGCGCAACAAGCTGCAGCTTTCCAGTTGAATTGGGAGGATTTGAGTGATCCAAAACGATCTGTTGCCACTTCAGACCGCACCCTGCCAGTCCTGCCCTCCTCTCTCTCCCTCTCCCTCTGTCCCTTCACTCTGCCACCCACCCCGCCCCTCCTGGGCACAGGGCGCACCGAGGAGTCCTGTCCACACGCTGCTGGCAGGCAGGCGGGCAACAAAACATAATAAGCTTTGTCCTTTATTACTGCCACTTTGCATTTCCAGTTGTTGCTCATGTCAGTCTGTGTGCCCTTGACAGCTCGATATGCTGACAACACCATGTTTTTTTTTGTTGTTTGTTTCAGAATGTAAACAAGCAGAATCAATGAGACCAATCAATTTCCCGTATTATGCACCCACTATGTTGTTTTCAATATCTGGCAAGATCAAAGGTCATGGTTGGGTGACTATTGGGTGGCTGATGAAATAATTACTCGTTGGCTAATTGCCTGTATGTTTGACAGGTGAACTAAATGAAAAATTGCTTGGCAGATTAAAAAAAAAAACAAAACAAAAAAAACGAACTGACTGACAAACAGATGGGTCCAAATGCATCAAGATGATTAATAGCTTTGGGCAAACTTTTCAAAATGAGCATATTATACATTTAATCCAGAAACTTTTGGCTTGCTGTCTCATTGCCTGTGTGTGGCTAACACACACATACAAACACACACAGAGCAGCAAACCCAGCCCCTCCAAATTAGCTCTTCAAATATTTGCCAGCAGAAAATCAGAGCTCTCACCAGTGTTTCTCGGGGCAGGGTCCTTTGAATGAATTGAGCTGTATACGGCTGTGGGTTTCCACAATTTATGTTTTATTATTTGTGAGTGTAAACACCATAAAGTATTTTTGCTGCACCACAGTTTTTCATGTCTCCAGGTGGAACAGAGGACTCCAAAGAGAGAGATCCACACATAGTAAACATCCATCTATAGTTGTGTTTACCTTTAAGCTGAAATAGAACTTCTACTGACACTTGTGTAAATTCATTAGGAGTTTCTGGGTCCGGAGCATAAAGACCAGGTTAGAGAAATCAGGATTTGTCCAGGAGGTATTAGTGTTTTACTGAAAAGTGACCATGGCCTGATAATTTGGATAAGCCTTATTGAGACATTGACTGGAAGGTTATTAGTCACCTTTTATTATATGTTAAAGTTAGCAATCTCTTTGCAGGATTTTTTGTAACTGGTTAGTAGCTTTTCTGTCTTCTCCAAGTATTGAAGCAAAAAGCTCAAGATGCACTAATAAATGTTTGGTCAGTATAAGGCCACAGCTGAATGCAGTCAAGCAAAAACAGCCAGTCAGGATCTGACCAAAAGTTACAGAAATCCTCTAAGTAGGCTCTCTCGTGATATAAAATGAAATTAACATACTGCTTTATACATTTCAGTCTGCTAACAATGGGTGAATGCAGGTTATACCTGTAAACACTGACATCCACACTTACAGCCAATTTCACCAATTAACCTCACATGGACGTTTTTGGACTTATTGTGAATCCACACAAAAAGTCCTGTCTGGAGCCCATGATGTTTTCATCAAATTAAATTATGGTTTAATCCCAACTTTTAAATATGTGAGAGCTATAGAAATGACCTGACAACTCTGAAGAGTTTGTCGTGAATTGCTGCCACGTAAGCAAATTCTCTGAAATCACAAAATATGGCATCAAAAGATGAAGTGACAGATATCTGAAGCATAGCACTGATGGTTGGATTGAACACAGCACAAGTCTTTGCAGTGAGCAGTACATTTCACGTAGCCTCCATTTGCTCCACCAACTTCATACCAAGATATCAGGAAGCTTAGCACATGAACCAATACAAGCACTATGTTCCAAATGTATTTTGTTACTATGGATAGAGTCAGACTCAAGATGCATTTAGCCAATGTTTTGCACTAAGTTAACAATATACTGTTGAAAGCTTATTCAAAGAGAACCATCAATTTCAGTTTTATTTGAAAGATGATGATGACGTTGATGATGATGATGATGATGATATTGAGGATGATGATGATGATGATGATGACGTAATTTTGCAAGCCAGGCGTAAAGTCTAGTCATTTTACTAGAATCTGTTTATCCTGTGTTTACTGGTTTAGTCTCCCTTGAGATTGAAACTGCATACTCAGCTCACATGTGTTTTGTTTTGCTTTTTTTTTTTTTGTTTTTTTTTAACAATTCAGTTTTACATTTCCATCTTGTCAAGATCCCTGAGAATTAATGATCATCTTGGGTTCCTTTTTCTTTCTTTCTTTTTTTGTGTAAAAGCTACAGTAAAGACACACAAAGGAACCGAAGACAGGACAGTGCAAATGAATATATATTTGTGCTACAATAGTCTGAGGTCAACAGTATGATTTGCAGGAGTTCTGTAGATGTCAAGAGGGTTCAGTATTGTAGGTATTGTATGCATGAAGAAAATTTTTTTTTCACAAGACTCAGAGTTGTTGTAGAATGCTATTAGTTGTGGATATCTTACCTTTACATTTCTATTTTAACAATATTGTCTTTTTAGTGACTGTCAATGCTCGTAATAAAAAGGTTTTAATTGATGAGGTAGATGTAATGTTGATGTATCACTTAGTTGGGGTGTGTTGGCAAAACGAGAATGTATGAGAATAATTCTCAACTCAAGTTTGTTTTGGTTTTTCTCATATTTGCACCGTGAATAAAATTACTTCTTCTCAATTATAAATCTCTAATAAGCCACTTTGACCTGTACACATTACATAAGCGCAGATCATATTCTCTCTGCCTCGCACTATTTCCTGCATGTAAAGCTTGTCTTGAGAATGTGTAACTACATATGCCATCTTATAAGTACCCATGTTTGCAGAAGCATGTGTTTTCCGGTAACTATCAGCATTTTGTGGTGTTGCTTGCGTGCATGTGTGTGTGCTTGTATGCGTGTCATCTTTCCTTTGAAGATCATAAATACAGGCGTGGCTCTGGGCAGGCTCGCTGCCTATTCAGCGTGGCTGTCAACAATGCTTCAGAAGTGGTCACATTCTCCCATCCATCCATCCATCCATCCCTCCCTCTCTCCCTTCATCCATCCATCTTTCAGTAGCTCTTGGCATCAAGAAAGGACACTATAGCCTTTCGAGCAGACAACAATCTAATCAGAACAAACTCAAGTGGATTCTGAAACACCCAAGTCCCCGAATCTTGTTTCTCTATTACTATTAATCAATCTGTAAATTTTTCTATTCCTGTCAGCTCCGAAATGGTTCACATGCTGTAAGGTATGAACTTAAACATACTTGCCCATTAGGGTCACAAGTAATAACACACACATATCTAGGTCTGTCTGTGTAGTACACACACATGCTCACAGGCACATACTCACATATGCCAGGCCAGCCGACAAGCCAACCAAGCATCAAGGACTCGCTCATTGATGTTTGTTAAAGTTATTAATTTTCTCAGTGAAATAAGAGGCCATGGTGGCAGGACAGAAGGAGATGGGTGCCAGCTCCAGAATCGCTTTCAGCTTTCATCTACTGACACTGAGGCTCTCTTAGTCCGCAGCCTTTACATGGGCATCAGGGTTACCCACGCATACCCAGTGCCCTAACCAACAAAGAGCCTGAATGGGGGAAAGGAGAAGGGCACAGATGAAAGAAAATGCAGAGAAGAAGATGAAACAGAAGAGAGGGGATAGATGTGAAAAATGATTATACAGAAGAGCAGCAATATAATAACAGAGGTTGAGAAATTTGTGCAAAGTGACAGTGGAGACGATTCGGAAAAGAGTGTCAAGAAATCAGAAAGAAAAGATGAAAGTTGATCAGATGAAAAAAAAGAGCGGGGTTGAAACAGTAAGACACAGCCAACTGCATGGCACATTAGCTAGTAAACAAGTGAGTTTGGGTTGTTTTTCAGTCAGTGGAAGCTAGCGTGTTTGTGGCTTGTGGTAGATCGCTGTAATATGGGTTGAGGGACGTTATGCTCAAGGTAACAACGGCTGGTGGCTAAAACCACCATCCCTCTTCCTCCTCCTCCTGCTCTTTCTGTCCCTCCACACTCCAGCATCCAACCCCAGACCACAATAAACACCTAACACTATGAATGGTTCTGTCTGCAGCCGTGCAAGCCTTAAACTTCCAAGACAGAGATAAAACTTCCTGGATATGCAGCAGTAAAGCATCGTCTTCACACATTTTGCCATATGTCTTTTGCAGCTAGTGTTACTTGGCTCGTGCAGTTCAGAAGCTAAGCCGAAGCTAACATGGCAGCCAGTGAAAACCACAATGACCAAATCTGTCTGTCAATTCTGGAGAATGGCACCAATAGTAGTCCTGCTAAAGGCCAGTTCAGTGCAACATGTTTGGTTAGAGAGCAGACAGAAGGAAAATAAAAGCAGGATGATATAAAAGTGGAGCGCAGGCTAAATGTGTCTTGGAGTTAGCGGGCTAGGCTATCCACCGCATGGCTAAAGCAAACAAAGAGCTGCCCAGGGGACTGAAGTGAGTTCTCCTGTGCTCTGACATTAAACATATATGTATAGACATGGACTCATACACACTCAGTATTACACAGCATACACACAAGCACCTATGTAGAAATTCAGGAAACACTTGTGAAGAAACTTATGAATGTTAATTGTATTGGCAAATTCATAACATTTACACACTTTGTCTATACACACTGACATATAACCTCTCCTATCTAATTTTGAATTAATAAAAACTGAAAAAGTTTGATTTGAGCAGATGAAAAATTGAGAGTTGTTAAATCTACATCTGTGCAATGTGGTTTTCTCTAATTCTCAAATTTGCACTTGTATACTAGATTTATTAATTATATGTAGGAAGACTAGTCTTAAAAATAAGATTTAAGGGCTGATTGAGCCTCACAGGTTGGAAACTTGCTCTGGGATTGTTGACCAAGCTTTAAGGCAAATGTGTATGAAGTGTCCTAATAACAAGTCCCGTAACTTGGTAATGCCAACAAAAATGTAGTCTAGCGCTCCTGCTGCACTCTCTCCATGTCAAATGAGGCCTTTTTTCCTTCCTCTCTCTGTCCGTCTCTCTCTCTCTGCTGACTATGTGCCACATCTGTGGGCTCTGTGGTGATGTTTCTCTGCTCAGAATGGATTCACCAACTCAAAAACGTCCTTATTATATTTATATTTTACTACACCACCCGAAAACCATGCCAGCTGTGCTGCAGAACTTTGGGCAAAAAAAAAAAAAAAAGGGGACTGAATGCGAAAGGGGAGGAGGACAAGTGAGAAATACAGGGCGCCATAAAAGATGAAGAAAAATGAAGAAACCCAAACAATGCAACGTAAAAGAGGAGAAAAAATGTAGAAGATGAAGAGTGAAAAAGAGAGTCACAGAGAGATATCAACCGGTCACCCTAAAATAGCAAGCATCACTCTGCTTAAAGGTAAACATAAGGCTAAAAGATACATGGATGTATTAACAACAGAAATTGTATGTTTCAGTTCACTCTTACATAGACATTCCCTTTTGTCCACATATGTGCATAAACTCTTTTACAGACTAACCAAAATCAGAGAGAAACACAGTGACCTTTGATGACTGAAGCTGGAAGAAGGACAGAGGGACGTGGCTTTGAGAGACCATAGGGAGGGAAAGTTAATGAGAGATGAGGAAGAGAGAAAGTTCACAGTTGAAGGGAGACGAGGTCAAGAGAGGTAAGGGGGATGAAAGGAAGTATGTTTTGGTTGAGTGGTCTGAGAGAAAGGAAACACAATACAAAACACAAGAAGGTTGGAGAAAGTGCAGTTAAAGGTTACTGAGGATGATGTGCATTGGGCCACATAACTTTATAGAAAGCTATGCGATACTGTACGTGTATGTGTGTGTGTGTGTGTGTGTGTGTGTGTGCTTGTGTGTGTGCTTCCATTCTCTCACAATGACACCGTATCTGTCAGATTTAGCTGTCGGGTTGAGTGGTTTCCATCACGCTCTTATCTCAGTGCAACAAACACACTCAGTCACAAACAACTGCACACACATATACCAACAAACAAA
>OMNM01032895.1:20957-31653 GCA_900302745.1 Parablennius parvicornis
AAAGAGGAAATCAAGTTTATGTGCTGTGGGAAATATGGGGGGTAGAAAACAGGAAAGGCTGGCAGACAGCAAGTCAGTTGGAAAATTAGTGAGAGATCTCTTTAAACACACACACACACACACACACACACACACACACACTCACACACACACAATACAGATATCTGATAACAATTCATATACTGCTAACAATGCTGCAAGTTGACATTGTTCAAGTGCATAAAAAGTTCAAAATGAAGATATACAGAAAACCGGAAATCAACTTAAAAATGAAATATTCACCCCTTCCAATCCCTCCCAAAGTCTCACTTGTACCAGGACAGAGAAATATTTATTCTGTGAACAAAAAAACTAGGGAAATTACATGATGCTCTATTGTTTGGCTGTTTATTGAATGAAGACATTCCCATTCAGAAGCTACTCCACTATTGTTGGTGTGGTTACAATGCTTTTTATAAAGTCCATTGAAAACAGCAGCATAAGACTACGTGCCATGCAGAACATGGCAAAGAGGGTGAAAAGGCCACAGAACTAACAATAAGTTAACTAGGACACACGGACGTGGTTTGGGTGTCTGCTAAAAAGAAAATCCACAATAAATTGTTGTTCAGCCATTCAACCCGTTTACATAATCTCTCATAAAGTTCTGGTATTGATTGATAAAGAAATGCACTGCTAGCAGGTTACTGTTTCTCTGGAGGGATTAGCACCAGAGATGGACAAGCTACTAATACACACATAAATGTAATTAAGTGCTGTTTTATTTCACTAATACTTGAATACTATCCACACCATACAATCTACTTAATCACAAGTCGCTAGTGAATACCACCTTATCCTAAATGTGTTAATTGTTTACATATGAAATGTGGTTTTAAATAGATATTTAATTCAGGTAGCTTGGATTTAAATCTTGGTAAATATTAAATTGAATTAAAATCTCCTGAGTTTTTGTTGCTGTTTTGTTTTGGATTTTTTTGGTTTTTGTTTTGCAGAATCCTTCAACTTTTCAAACATGTATTTTTTGGCAGCAGTACTTAAATTCAACTTTAATCACATGTTAAGATCCAACATTCTCATTTTTGACAGACTTCAAACTGTCCATTTGTCTTTTTTTCCTTCAAATGTTAGTTTTCCTTTATAAACAGGTAAATGAAGCAATGTAGCATTATGTATCTTAAGTGTGAGTTTGGTCTAATCTAATGCATACATTTTTATTTCGGCTCTGAATTATACAAATACCACTTTGTTTGTTATTGACTTGAGTAACTCAGGACACTGTTGAAGGATGTACTCCGCCACTGTGGTACAAAGGAGGCCAACTTGTGAATGGATTCACTGATGAGTAATTGTTTGATTTAGCTGGCATGTGTTGATTTATGGAGTACATAAACACTGCATATTTACTCAGACAGTATTTCAACGTATAGAAGCTGTGTGTGTGTGTGTGTGTGTTTGTAGGGTTTTTTTTTTAAGACTTGAGAGTTTGAAACTGTGGGAGTGAGGACATTTGGCTAGTCCTTACTTTCTGACACATCTTTAACCAACCGAATCGTTGGGGTTAAGCATTTTACACAGGCTTGTTAAAAGGGATCTATTATGCTGATTTTAAGTGTTTTTTCCATATTGGTGCCTCATTAGAGCAGATTTTAATGTTTCTCAGTTACAAAACAACAACTTTTTAAAAATTTGATACTGGCTTTGAATAAGAGTGGAACATTGGCGCTGTGGTTAACACTGATCCCTCACAGCATGAACGTCCTGGTTCAAATCAGAGCTGTGGCTTCTCTTTGTTCAGTTTGCATGTTCTTCCTGTGGCTACATGCATTTTATCTGATTTCTCTTGTTTTCTTCCACAATTGTAAGACAGGCATGTTGGTTGAGTGTGTATGAATGTCTATCTTTCTAAGTTTGACTGTTCTAGATTTCAGTCTTTCAGGAGCCAGCATCCAATCATTATAATTTGAAACTATTATCATCATCATCTTGCTGTGAGAAATTATACAGAGAAATCTCATGTGATGTCAGGTGTTTGTGGAAACGTGATTCAAACTGGGAAACCACAGCAATACAAAGCTTGAATTTCTCCTTGACATAGTCATTCAGGAAAAAAAAAAATTAATCATTGGCCATTAACCGAGCAAGATCCTGATAATGTCAAGGTGACAATGAACACACACGCACACACAAGAAACATATTTTCCCCTCCAGGAAAACATGATAGAAGCACAAATGTCATTTTTGTGTCTCTAAAGATATGATTAAATCTGTGTATGATTTTTGCTGATAATGTATCTGTTTTTGACTACTCTGTGTTTAATTTTTGCCTTCTTTAATCTCCTGCATTTTATGGTTATGGTGATCTCTTACCTAAACGCTTCACATTTTTGTCAACTGCCAAAATTGCCCCGCCTTCTACAATCACTTACCAGTCTCTGTTTTCTTTCTTGACTCTGTCCATAAAAACACATCTGCGCCGCAAACATACGGTCCTCTCAGAAAATAACACCCTCGTCAACAACATCTTCATTTCACTTCATTCACCATCGACAGCATCATTTTACCTTACCATAATTATACCTCAACCAACCTCTATTCTCCAGGAACATCTGCACTTCATTTCAATCAATTTGAGCATTACAATTACATGGTCAATGGACAAAATATGCATCTTAGAAATAATTAATATGTCTATGTCAGGTAAGATATTTTTTTTATGCTGAAACCTAAACACAACTGAGCATGTTATGGTATAAGAACAGTATCATTTTAAGAATGTTTGACTTTCTCTGATTATACAAACTGTAGCCTATAAACTATTGTATATAACAGTTTAGGTAAAGTGTAAAATCAGCCATGATAACAAATTATAATTTTCCAACTTCATCTGATTAAGCCTGCAGAAACAATGTTTTTAAATCATTTCATCATTGAACAGAATTTTTTTATTTATTACTGTTTAAAATGGAAGAAAGTAAACAATTTCGCCCTTGTTGTAATTGAGCTCATGAACGTGTCAAAGAAAAAGATCAACCGAATGATTCTTTCCAAAGCTAATAACTAATCCTGCGAGACAAGATAAAGGGACACAAGCCCCTCTTACCATTATTATCTTTTTAATCATTGATTATTAAACCATGAATATCTAACTGACATTAAAAAATCACCATTTTAAGAGAATCACGGCTAAGACTGGTAGCAGCACACACCGTACAAAGAGCAACAGTAATATCATCATGAGTAGATGTTTCAAAGAAACTCCAGAAACTGTTTATACTTTATAATAATCGAAGAAATATAGAAATTTATAGAAATCAACTGGCTATGGTTGAAAGTTTAGCTGAACGCTGAACCTGGAAATGCAATTCAATGCAGTCAATGCAAATATGAATGAACAGTTACGGGAAAACCATTTGAGCTAAAAATCTAGGCTTTGTCATGGATGAGACATCAGTAGATTTCAGATGTGTAAGAGGAAACAGAGTGAGATGATGTGGGCGTGAGAGAAGCTAAAAGAGAGGGACACAAACTGGGAGACAGTAACGGACAGACCGAGAAATTAAGGCCTCTACTGCCCAGAAAGTGCTCTGACTCAGGCAAAGTCAACATCTCTGCTGACATCACTGACCATCAGCTCCATCATTTCTACTTTAGATGCTTTGATGGCTGAAACAACCTTCATTTGCCTGAACCCGCAGGAGTTTTACTACTGCCAGTGAAACAGGAAGAGCAAAGTAGTTCTGTCAAAAATTTAAATAAAATAATAATAATGATCCCAAGGCAAGTTCATATCACATCCAAAAACACAAGTTTTTAAGTTGATCGGGTTTATTTCAGAGTGAAATTCTTGTTTAAGGGTGAAACTAGGGTAAAAATCGAAGGATGAGTTTAGCATCTCCAAAGGATTTTTTTTTTCAGTGACTGCATACTTAAAGAGGGGCGTTCTGAATAAGAGGACTGTGGAGCAAGATGAGAGAGGTAGACAACTGACCACAGGCGTCCTGCAGGCACCAGTCAAATATACATAGACTTAATTAACTCTAGTAAAAAGAAGAAAAACACCTTAAGCGAGACTCTGTACTTAATTCATCTTTTTTAAATGAAACAAAGTTGCTGGAAGAAAAGTGATGGACTGAAGTGTACAATATTAGCTGATTAAACAGGCTTCACTTATTTCAATACAAACACAGACTATTAGAGTGATAAACTACTAAATCACAAGACTGTGTGGCGAGTAGTGACTCTGGAAATAGACGTAAAGAGAGTAAACAGTTAAGATAATGATGAAGTGCATTATTTGTACAGACTGAAATAGAATTTATCAGCCTTTCGATGACCCAATTGTTCTAACTCCTACATCCACAGTATTTGCAGCATAAAGAACAGCAAAAGGATTTTTAGATTTTAGGTTGTGGTAGTCTCCATGAGGTGGCAAGCAGATGAGAGAAAAAGGGGTGTGTGTGTCGGGGGGGTGGGGGGTCGAACCAGCAGCCTCTAATCCTGACACACTGCCTCTGCCAATTATAAAGGCTTCAAACACGGCCGGTGGGAGGAAAAAACATGACCAGGGAGACCAGACGAGTGCCGGGGCGCATTTAGCAACACACAGGCAGACTGTAATTACATACATGGCCAACAGAGAGATTTAATGATTTTTTTTCCTCCTTCTACTGATTGACAAGGCAGACGGATTGAGGGGTTTGGGTGGATAAGATAAGAAGAGGGAAAGAGTCTTTTGTGATATGTTTTGATCTGGTGGGAAAAGAAAGGGATGGGAGGGTTAAAACTTCAAATCTGCGTATTTACTGTAATATGATCTGGTTTTGCAAAGGGAAGTGGTCATATTTTATTGAAAAATTATTTGCACACTTAATTTTGTCTTGCTGATTGAATGTTACGATGCAGTCAAGACTTTTTTGTTTTCACCATGGTTCCCTAAGGGGATCCCCAGATGACACCCAGAGTCTGACCCATTAGACTATCCAACCATCGCACAAACAAGTGGAAGCTAATCTATTACCAGAGACTGACCGAGAATTTTTATTCTTCATGAGAGTGGTATATCAGGCATGTGCAAAAGATTGCACAAAGTTCTTTGAGGCGCTTACGCAAAGAACATGTTTAATACGTTGAATAGCTCAGGCTCTAGCAAAGATGCTGCACTTGTGGTGAGAGGATTTTCTTCAGCTTGTCCTCCACTACTAGTTTACTTTATTATAAAACAGTCATACCCTCTCTTAGGTCACATAGTTTGTTTTGTTTTTTTTTTATCTCTATCGTTACTCTGTATTACAGAAACTATAAAATTTACAGCAGATTGATTTTTCTGTAATCAGGACCTACTGCACAAAAAAAAAAAAAAACCTCATTGGAATACTTGTTAACAAGTCATGTAGTTTATCATAGCAATACAGAACACACAAAAACCAAAGGCACAATATTTTTTTATGCAATTTAGCACTTTTTATACAGAATCTTAGTAAACCAGGCTCCTCATCAAGTTGTAGCTTAGGTATGTCATAGTGTGAAAAGACAGAAAATGTACTTTTGATCTGACATTGATGATGTGCACCACTGAGCTATGAGTCAGGCTCAGCTATGTAATAATGACATAATATAAATATAATGGGATGCATCACTGAAAAACAACGATATGAAAGTTAAAGTTGTGCTCAGTAAAACAAAAGATCACTCATGGAAACTCAAACCACATCAGAGGATTTTTAGTGAAGGCATATCACTTGTCCATCAGAGGGCAAACACAGAGAGACAGACAGTCAAAACTGTCAGGTAATTTACAACCGCTTAACCTCAAAAGCTTGTTTTTCATACTGCTGAAGTAGGCTAGGAGAACATACAAACTCAAAGGCCCCCAAACCTAAGACTAAAACACAATTTAGTTTTGAGTCTAGATTGCTGAACACTGCACCAGAGGTCGGAGGCTAGCTAGTCTTTACACACTGTCGGTGACAAACTCCATAATAGTGGTCATCTATTGTCAGACTAAGGTTGATTCACCTCAGGTCATACAAGCAGCATTTATCAAATCCAAACAGTGGTTTTGTTACAATTTTAAACATTTAGTGGCAGTAGTGGGGATGGAACCACTATTGTAAGAGGTCATCTGCAATTCTGAGATTGGAGGGTCATTTCCTCCCAATGTATGTGTCAAAGTGTTGTTGAGCAAATCTCCAGAACAAACGTCGGTCTCGATGGTGTGAGAGTATCTTGCATGGCAGCCATTGCTATAGTTCTGTGATTGTGTGAATGTATGGGTGAATTCAGAGCATCTTCCGAACAGCAGGTTGTGTGTGATTTTCGCAACGAATAGCAGTGTCCTCTAAATGCGGTGTAAGGGAAGGACGATGAGCTGGTGACTGTGTCACTGTATCAGAACAGTTCACTGGAGCATGTAGGGAGCAGAGTGGTGCATGTGATACACTCCCCATGGAGACATTGCAAAAACATTTGACACGTTGGCAAGAGATGTTCAGACACTCGTCTGTTGTAGAAGCAGAATGTACATTGATTTATCCATGGGGCACATCATAATTGGCAGGTAGGATCTTTTACAGGTGACACAGATTTGAGGGAAAGCTGTTTTCATCTGGGTGTTTCAGAAACACCACAACAAGTTCAGTGGACATTGCCACATTTGGATGAATATAAATAGACAAAATGTTCAAATGGAAACCTTGACTCAGACTTTCCTTCATCATGCTAATTAACAGTATATCAATTAATTAATTGCATAAGTGGCTTAAAGCATCACTTAGCCTTTATACTGACTCACTTGCTCAGAGCAAAGTGATGCTCTTGACAGTGTTTTCCCCGACTCACAACATTTAAGTTATCCCAATCATTGCCCTGTTCTTTAGTGAGGATACAATCAGAGTGAGGCAACTCTGAGCTCCGCCTCCCCTCAACTCCTCTTGAACACAAACCAGAACACACATATGAAACAATAATAAAAATGACATTTATGGAAGTTAAATGACCTTTCTCTATCCATGCGTCACGACAGGTGGCCTTACTAAGCACAGCCCCATGCAGACTCTGCAGTTTTGTACTTTCATGTGTTTTGAGTGTGTTTGAGTGTGTACAAGTGTTTATGCCTCACTTGCCACGAACCTCAACAGACGTCACTGTTTGACACATACCACCTACACATTAAAGCTAACAGCATATCCTCAAGTAAATTAACTTAGGCTTAGTGTAATCCAAGACATTTTGAGACACCCATTTCCTTGAATTTCACTTAACTTATAAATGAGTGGTTGCGGTAATAACTGCCTGAAGTGTTAAAGTGTTGTGAACCATTTTGAGTTTTGTGTTTCCATGCCAGTCTTTTTCAATAATTCACATCCCTAAGATTGGTTTTGTTAGCCATGAAAGATGTCACAAAGTGTATAGTACACTCTGTATATAATGTAGAATATGCACAATACAAAGCAAGTGAAAGACATGGATATTTAATATAAATAAAGATTATCTGCAGCATCTTACTTGTTTTTATGAAAATCCATGTCTTGGTAAACAGAGAGGAAATGCCACAATTGTGGCAATGTGCAAATATTTATGGAACTGCTAATGATATGTAGAATTGCAGTTTTAACTGTGATATACAGCTTCCTAATCAGCTTAGACTCATAGAAACATGATGCTTTCATGTGTTGTTTTTTAGATAGCGTGCTGCCCTTGTTTACTCCCTTGCAAGTATCTTACATCATTACAACCACAGTAACATAATAATAGCGTGCACTGCAGACACACACACACACACACACACACACACACACACACACAAACAGACATCCACACACACACACACACACACACACACACACACACACACACACCTCATCCCATCCTTTCATCGCACACCACATTCACACTTCCCGTAAAACCCTGGCTTCTTAACGATGGGTCGGAACCCAAGATGGGTCGCAGCCCTTATTTCCGGTGGGTTGCCACATGATAAAGACTCCTCATATTGTTTAATGAGCTTGCATCACACGCTATATTTCTCATTTTGGTTTAAAAGGCAGAGGATGTGAAAGAAACTGCCAAAAACATACCCTTTTATCGGTGATAGATCTCACCAACCCCCACATCGCCTTCCTATCCATCAAAAAGTTCTGGTCTCTGGCTTTAATTTCCTCCTTTGAGTGTCTGTAATCATTCTCTCCCAAGATATGACCACAGCCTGTTTCCATGAAGATGACTACATCATTGCAGATTTCACCAGGTAGGCAGAACTATATGTGGCTGTACACAACAGAGCTGGTTGAAATGTGTTAAAATACACTGAGATATTATCCAGGCCGAGTACAATGTTAAACTAGAAAGACAGAGTTTCCGTTTTGACAGAGTGTTTTTTTTTTTTTGTTTTCTTTTCTTTTTTTGTTTTTTTTTGTTTTTTTGGGGGGGGGGTAAACTGACAGTATTACTTATTTAGCTGACTAACTTATTAACTGCTGATGAGACAAGTTTTTGTTAGAATTTTCTGAAAAAGTGGTAAGCCAGTTGAATAAATCTGAATCCAGCATGTTTTATACAATATGCACATTAAGACACTGAATGTCACGAAGTCATATTGTTTTTTTAATGAAACAAATTTGACAATTTTAAATTCCCTACTCTTCCTTCAATCATGTAATTCATCTAAATTTTTTAAGCCTGTCAAATGTAACATTTTAATCAGTTTTACAAGATCACTGTCAATTGACTAGTACTTGCATGGTTGCATAAAGCTGTGCCACCCTTGGCCATATCATTTAGGACTTCATTCATGGTGCAGCATTTAGATGTTCACATTTGAAGAATCAAAACATTTGATTTTACTCATATTAGTTGATTACATTTATTAAAACAAACTTTGAATGTCGAACGGGTTTAAACCCATCACTGGCTGTGGTGCCAGTTCATTTGATTGATATTGGTATTAGATATGCAGGATTAAAATGTGTTGCTGTTTATAGATCTAACACTTGTACAAGCCTGAGTTATATTTTGTAAATCCAAAGCTATATATCCTGCGGACTCAAGCTTGAAGAAATCCTATAGCTGATGTGTTGTTTCAGTAGATTACCAAACACACAACACTCACACGTCACACCGCACTTGCAGTATAAGGTGTACTGCAAATCTTGGAATTAATCTCAGTGTTTTGCCATCAGTTCACAGATTTGTAAACTTGAACAAAATACCAGAGCCATGTCCCCACATGCACACACTCTCCTACTCTCCAATCTCATACACATACACACTTACATACATTTTGCTCCAAGCAGATGTTTCGTCCACCACTGCCTTCCCAGAAACCCACAAGTGAGCGTATTTTCCCGCCGCAGGGTCGGGGAGCAGAACCACTGAAGAAGACCGCTGCACCCCAACATAAAACAAAACACCAGAGGGAAAAAAATGTACAGAAAACGTTTCAAAAAGGAAAGGAAGGGAAAAAAGCAAAGGATTTTCTAATCCATCCTTTATTGAGGTGGCTGGTTTTCGGCAGCGCAACCTTTTTTATGTGTGAGATGGCTGGCCTGTAATTTGGGTAGCCACGGCGACCAGAGGGACTTGTAATAAAACTAGACTCTATTCTGGGATGCTCTGTAATAATGGACGCCACGATCCACTCCTCTTGTTGGAGATGGATGGATGGATGGATGGATGGATGGATGGATGGATGGATGGATGGATGGATGGATGGATGGATGGATGGATGGATGGATGGATGGATGGATGGCAACGAACAGATGGACAGACATTGGTGGACATATGTACTGTGAGAAGAACAGAGTACGATGTGAAACCAAACATGAAAGGCTGAATCAATAGCCAAATGGATTGTTGTTTCTCAAAGAAAAGGCCTGAACAGATGGGCGGATGCATTAAAAGGTCACTCAATGGATGAGCTGCAATTAATTCCAAAGAGAACCGTTTACTCCTGCTGTCACTTGTTCAATCATACAGCAGAAAATACTCGGAACCTTTCCTACCTACTAGATCTGATCAACACCTGGCAGAACTTCTCAGTGGCCATCATGCCCTTCAACATAGTTACAAGTCCATGCGGTTAGATTTCTGCATTCAGACACCTCTCTATAATCTCCACGCCATGTTAACAGTCACCCATTATGCCAAGGCCATGATTAGGAAATCACGTTGGCATATACATCCTGTCATTAGAAGTGTCTATTGCTATTGCATTGTAATTACATTTTAGTAGGTTGTTATTACACCATTTAGAAGCTGTCCGTCTTACCTCAATCTCCTCCTTAATTGGTTATGTTGGTCTGTCCCGCCCCCTTGGTCCGCCCACCTCTTTGACGGAACATTCCAGTGGTCTGAACATTTTAGGCTGGAGAGTGTTACAACTGAGTCTAATATGCCACAGAATGAAAGAAATGAAGAAAGAGAAAAAATTGGGAAGCAAGAAGGGAAAGAAATTGGAAAAAGAAAGAAGTTGGAAAGAGGACTTTAAAAAAAAAGACTGAAAAGACTTGAAAGAGGGGAAATGGGTGAAAAACACAGTTTTCTTGTTGCATGACAGATTCCCTCCCAGCCAACCAAGGCTTGTCCTTTAATACCCAGAAGCCTTCATGTGGCTTCTCAACGATTGCACATGGGGCAACGCTGACCACACTGCTGCCACGCTGCTTATTATACTGCATTGCTCACACTCTGCATGTGT
>OMNM01032903.1:2103-15041 GCA_900302745.1 Parablennius parvicornis
ATTTACAAAAATTTTTTTTTTTTTTTTTTTTTTAATATATAATATATGTAGATGAAATTGGGACTAGGTAGAAGCCAAGACTTACTTTTGCCTAAGTCACCCAGGACACCAGTGATACAAGATTAAGAAAATAAGTAAAAAAATAAAAATAAAAATAACAAAAGTAATACAAAAGAGAAAAAAATACAAATAGCACATAACAAAAGTAATACAAAAGAGAAAAACAAAAGAAAATGTAAGAGAAATAATTTTTCATAGTAACCATTAATCATTTTGAATTCAATGTTTTTTTGAAGCACAACATTGATTCCATAAAATGACTCCCAGAAAGGAAACACATCTATATTTAACATTGGTTCGTACACTACCTCTTTCAAATACCTCAATCCTCTGAAATTATAATGATTTTCTCTTGATTAAAAAAAAAAATAAAAAGCTGAATACCTGTGGCAAGACTTTTCTTTTGGTTATTTTTACTTCACTCATACAGAATAGTATATCTAATATTTTTAAGTATACAATATCTGAGTTTTAAGGTGCAAGATTCTATGAATAGTTTGTCAGTGATTTCCCAATACAAAGCTTTCTTTATTATTCCAATAATTCTTTTCTGGAATTTAATGATAACGTCCATATGTGTTCTATATGCATTTCCCCAAACCTCAACATATTGCCATACATGGCATAATAAATGAGAAATACAATATGCACAAACATTTCTTGTTCAGAAAGTCACTTGTTTTATAAATAATACCAAATGTTTTAGATGATTTTTTTTTTTATATACTATATGTGGTTTCAAAACTGAATTTAAGATCTAGAATTACCCACAGGAATTTAGTCTCATACACTCTTTCAATTCTTACTCCATTTAGTATTATTTGAAGGTCACAATATATTGTAGTGCCACCAAACACAATGCTTTTTATTATATTTTAATTTAATTGTACTTTATATGAAATAATATTTCTTTGAACTCCCCTTAATCATAATAGTGTGTCTGCCATGCACCGTGGAATTTTGTTTTTGTGGTTTTTTGTTGTGTTGTGGCATTTGCCGTTGCGTTGTCTTGTTGGCCCTTCTGGGCCACCGTAAGAAAGAAACTAGTGTAAATAAAGTGGGATTCAAACTCGTCTGAATATAGAGAAAAAAAAAAAACATTCTGAATTTGAAGCAAATGTCATTTTAAGAAGTTCACACAGTTTGTGGAGTTTATTGACTGTTATTTGGTGGCACTCTTGCACAAGATTTTTCTTTTTTTTTTAAATCAAGAGTTATAAGGTAAAAAACACTGATAGTCAGCAAATTAAATCCAGCAGTTCTATACGAGTGACATCAATTCGAAGAAAAGATAATTGAAGGGAAACAGGGAAGGTCAATCATGACAAAGGTGGATCATTCCCTTGTTTACCACCAAGGAAAAATGTGTTTGAAGTGTCTTTTAAAGTCTCTCAACTAGGAAAAAGCGACATTTCTAACTGGTAACTTTTCGAGTTCCCAGTGGGATGAACACACCATAAATTAAAGCAGTGGTTAATCGCAACATCCAAGCAGTTCCAAGGTGATGAATGAACTTAATACAGTATAGTAGACTAAACTTTAAGCCCAGAAGGAGGCTGACAACTAATAATGACCTGAGTAGTTCTTCTTTGTTCATGTTCTTTATTTTGATGAAGCAGTCAGACCTTCTCCGGGTGGTTCCACCTTCGCTCACTGCGATGTATTTTATTGTTGTAGCAGCAGGGAGAAACAACTAGCACTTTTTTTTTTTTTTTTTTTATTATTATGATTGATTGCTGTTCCTGTGTTGTAGAAGAGTTTTTTTAAGTGTCCCACTGAATCAAAATAAGTACAGACATCACGGCGCTGATCGCCCTGTCGGGCAGGCGGTTCGGTGAGATTTCTCTGGAGACGGCGTAAGGTGACAACTATCAGCTGAATTCCCCAGCAGGAGATGTGCTCTGTTAAAACGCTTGATCATGAAGTAGATCCGGTTCTGCGACTGTGAAATGTGAATGTTTGGAGGAGGATTAATCAAATAATATTTAAATGTCATCTAATCGACTCCCTGAAGAGAGAGCGCGTATATATTTATATACATGAATACAGACAGGAGCTTCCGTCTTTCACCACTCTAAATGTCTGCTGAATAAAGAAACACGAGTCAATAAGCAACAATGACGACCTTATATTGCATCGGGATGCACTTTTCCTGCTGCTTGAAAAGTCATTGTTTTGTCCTGTCGTACTTTTTCCACTGATTTTCAGAGTTTCACCTGGATATGGAAATCTGCCCACAGTCTTCACAGAGGTTGCTCCACTCTTTCTGGTTGTCTGTCATTTTGACTGACAGAGTCACCCGAAAAGATTTGCCCTCTGTAATCTAATCTGTCAAAATGATGGAAAGCCTTCCAAATGTTTTGTCATTGTTCAAAAAACGAATCTAAAAATTTGGTCAGTGACGGGAAATATTCTGTTAACGTGACCCCGGGGTCCTGAGCTCTCAAAATCACTGGTTGAGCTCGACACACAGTAAAGTCACTTCATATAAAAAACACTGACGCACATCAAAGACACAAACTTTCCACATGCAGTCGAGTCAGATTCCTTCCTTTTCTCAGCTCTTTTTCAGCATTTGCCCATGAAATGTGTTATTCTGTATTGTTCTGCAATCATCCAATGTTAAATGAGTTACAACCGTTTGTAAATGCTGCAGACATTATTGGATGTTCCTGAAGTTCATGAAGCCCTTTCGACTTAAGTTGAAATCCTAAAGATGCTCGTGCTATTTTTTTTTAACTCATCACTGAAAATCTATCGAAACCTTCTGAAAACATCATAACAAAACATCATCTACATCTTATATGTATTTAACATTAATCAATTTGTTACAAATCATGCAACGCTGCCCTGCTGGCTGGATGGACGGACTGACGGAAAGGTGGATGGACGGATGGATGGATAGATAGTTAGATGAGTCTGCACCAATGTTTCCCATATTGTGACTGAATACTGAGCATACTTAATTAAAAAAAAAAAAAAAAAAACTCAAATGTAAAGCTATAAACTATAGTTTGTACTAATCCTCACTACTTAATATTTGTATAATCTCTACCACTGTGCCACCTTTTTCTTTTTCCATTACTGTACACAGAAAAATTGCACTCTTATATATCAGCAGATACACTAATCCACCCTCAGCTATGGGCTTTCCATGTACAGAATAACAACTGATTATGTCACCATAGCCACTAGGATATAGCGACAAATATGTGTGCATTTTTGTTGGGGCTAAAAGCTAATTATAATCACATCACCCCTGGTTTCACGCATTAATGGTTTCATCCTTTGTTTTGATTACTCCTTAATTAAAAATAGTGAAATTCAAGACTAACTAAAGACAACAATGCATTAATTCCTTGACTGTCAATTTCCCTTCTGTAGAATGGTGGTGCCTTGAGGAACTGAAAATAATAATTAGGTATTATCTCAATTGTTTTTTAAGAGTACTTTCTGTCGGCTGTATTGATTTAAATACCTGCATGTGTTATTAGATATGAAGTTGACAACAAAATGGGACAATTTATAATAACTATAATGAGGTGAAGAGGAAAGCATGATCTACAAAATTCCTACAAATTTTTCATATTATTTTGATCCTTTTTCTACCTCATTTGAATGTAATGTAATTAGTACGTAATATCAGTATCATTTTAAACAAATATGCACATTAAAAGTAGAAGCCATAATATTAAACACGTGATCTTATTTATCCTTGAGCCAGAAGTAGTCGGTTACAATCCGTTAATATAACAAGTTTTAGCCTTTACAAGGACCAAAATGTCCAGTTCAGTTTTTTTTTTTTTGTGTGAGGCAAATGTACTTTTTAACAACCTCAGGACAGGCAAAGCGTCAGGACCCCGTGACTTGCGGTCGACCCCCTCCAGGGGCTTCAGGACTTCACTGCTCTGATCAACACAACTTTACAAAAGTTGGCGTTTTCTGCAGCCAAACACATCAAGACCAAGTTCATTTAGAATACACATAGAAGGACACAAAGACTGCTCACTTGTAAATCTTCGAGTGGAAAAAATATACAAGTTATGTGCATTAGTCACTGACGTTACAACTCGCCATGGAGATCATCTCCGCTGATTAACATATACAGGGCCCTTTTTTCTTTTTTTTAAACATAAACACAGACTTCCTGACATTTACTGTCATGTCAACATGTGGATGACAAGAAAAAGAATCGTTAACATAACATTTCAAGTGAAAACACATTGTTTTTGAGTTTTTGTTTCAGAAAGGTTTTGCATTTCCACAGAAATGTTTTGTAAACAATGTTCCACTGAAGCGATGTAATTAGCATGCCATGTAATAAAATAAAACTACCAAGTCCCTGGAGTCATGACACTCTAGAAAAAAAATTGTTCTTATTGTTCATCTACGTCTATTTGCTACGCCCACGTTGCACGTGAGCAGCATTTTCAAAAAGCTGTGTTTTGCAGTTTCCATAAAGTCTGAGCATTTTCCAAATGTTCCACATTAGGAGCAGTTTAACAAATGTTTGCTTTCAGTGGCTCTGAGCAGCGTTGTCATGTAAACGGGTCCCCGAAATGAAACTTTTCCATTTTCACTGGTAAATGTGGCGTAACCGAGGCCTCTCTGTTTTTGCAAAGATCAGAAACAGATTGAAGATCCTGTATTTGATCAAAACATTTTCTTTACCTTTGTAGCTTCTTATAACCCCGCAATGACAACTACAACCAGCAGAGGCTGGAATGAACAGAAACGCAGGTCTTTTTTTAGCTCGGTGTGGCATCTGGACACGCTGGCACTTGATCTCACGCACTCAGTTTGATGGCAGTACCTATCACAGACCAGGTCCGGTGACTTAGACATTTAACAAGCAGCATGGGAGACATGCTTATGATACTATTTATTATTTATTAGTCAGTCACCTTCTGGTTGCTACTTCAAAAGTGCTTCAGCTGTCTCTTCTTTCCTACTTTCCCTTCCTCGCAGTGTAAGGAGGTCTTGGTCGCCCGCACGCCTGCCTGCCTGCCTGCCTTTCCTGCGGCTTCAGGTTTTGTGGCATTCAAGCTTCCACATTGTTCTGTCCTTGACACTTTCTCTCTCAGCGTGTCAGAGTGCGAAGACAGATCTCAAGACCACAGGTTAGCCTATTTTCACATGTCTGTATATAGGTGTGTGTCTTTATGCGGTTTGGCATTGTCTCATGGTGGCGGCGGTGGGATTCTGGAAGGGGCACGCACCCCTGCGAGAGTGTGCATGTGTGAATTTGTGTTTATATACATGTGTGCCAGACTGGCCTCGGGGCCTTGAGCCATCACGCTTTATGAGGTACGGCAAGGTGAGAGCAAAACATCTGCTCACCCAAAGAAAAGCCCTGGTCTGGGACTCGTACTGGGGGTGGGCACTGAGAGCACCTGCACACATACTTGCACAAATTGAGCAACTATAAGGAAGGAAGAAATAACAAAAACATCTTTGACTTGGATTAAAAGCTGAAACCACAAGCTTTGAGTTTCGGTGGGTAACTTGCACCACACATACAACATGTAAGCAAGCCACATGTGAATAAAAGCACTTCAAAAGGTTTCCCATTTACAAGGCAAATGTTTGAAAACGATGTCTCCGGGCAACGTTGTCATATAAATAGACGGTACGAAAGTTTTGTGTTTCCACTTGAGATCGTTTCCAGGTAAACGCGCCCTGATATTCAAATACGTGCCTTCATTCATGACTCTAAAGGAAAAACCTAATGCCCATACATGTAAACACACACATGCATCCACACACACACACCCACTCAGGCATCCTCCTCTGTGATATCCCCCCCACTGCTTGGTATCCTTTTTCCTCTCATTCCAGCATTTCCCCTCATGTCAAGGGCATTGGAACAATCCCCTAGTACCTGCCATAATGCCCCCCACCAATCCCCCCACACCTCTCTTCTCACCGCCCCTCCTGTCTTCTCAGAACACCCCGGAGAGAAGAACTGCCATGTAAGGTCTAGTGGAGAGAGGATAGACACAGAGAGCGTTCAGACCGCCTCTGACATCAGAATCACTGAACCTGCCCACATCTATTCTCTCCAACCTTGTCTGTCAGACTGCCTGTCTGCATGTTTTGTATGTGTGTGTATATGTGTGCGTGTGTGTGTGTGTGTGTGTGTGTGTGTGTGTGCTCTGCTTTTTTCGTGTGTGTTGTTTTTAACCCCTTTTGTATGCAAGGCGAAGTTGCCTGACAAGTAACTTTTCCTCTGTCACCAGGAAGCTGATGGAGAAGCTATGTGCTTTCCTTCTGGTTCCAGCATTTTTATTTTTTTATTTTTTGGCCACTGAGTAAATTTGCCCGAGCAGGTTTGGGGCATTGTTTCATGCATGCCGGTGGAGCTTAAAGCCCGAAAGACTGACAAGGAACATGATAAGTCCATCGACGGGGCTCCACATTTCAATCTTTCCCTGATATCCAACACTGACTCGCATGTGGCGCGGCTTTCATGTCCCCGGAAGGGAAAAATGATAAAAACACTTTGATGAATCCGGTTCTCAATGACTGAAATTCTGTCCAGATTGAAGAGAAGCAGCCGCTTCATAAGAAGCACAGCCAAAAAACAAAACAAAAAAAAGAAACATTGTTGTCATTGTTTTGCTTTCCAAAAAGCAGTCGCCTCGTTCACTATGCCTTGTCAAGTACCCCTGAAGAGGTTTGGCTAAATTACAGTCATCGGTTGAATACCGCTTGATATTTTCCATTTTAACTGCGGCGAGCACAATTTCTTTCTGTCTTCCACTTGGCCTGCCTCCCCGTCAACATCATTTGTGTGCTCTGTCTGGCTTGTAATTGTAAAACACTTCAAACGGTCTGAAAGGGTATAAACAAATGGAAATAATGCCCTTTTTCTGACTTAAATAAAGACGCGTAATTCTAGTTCGTACACAGAGAATTTCAGTCGGGCTGAAATTTCAAATGACTACAGGCATTAAATCAACCAGGTTTAATCAAAGCGCGCCTGTGGGGAATGTAGCAGGATCTAATTATAGAGCGATGCTGTTATTCTCTCGGATAACTCCGATTTTATTACAACTTTGTTGTTTTGGACATAATTTCGTTGGGTGATAATAACACTCCGCTCACGATAGCAATTGCAGAGTTCTGGAACTATGGCAAAATATCCGATGAGGTGAAACCAGGAACGTACGGTCCGAGGAGGCAGTCGGTCAATGTCTACGTGAGGAGTGAAAAAAAGCTTGCAATACCAAACTGGGTCAGCGTGAATGTAATTCCCATAAGTATGAGTATGAATTCCATTCATTGATGTATTTCTTATAGCACTTCATTCTGAAGTGAAACTTTTTTTTTTCGACATGAGAAACTCTTTATGTTGCTCCACACAGAGTGGGAATTGACACATAAGGCTTATGTACACACTGAGAAGTTGACAGTAAAGTATAAAAGAACTACTAACAAGAAGAAAAGAAGGATCTTGGAGGGATGGGTCTGTTGCTGAAGGTGGCCTTCCTGTGGATACTCATCATGGAGGATGGACCTCGGTTTGGCCCTCTTTTATGAGACCACCAGTCTCGACAGATGTTGACGTACCTCAGCTGCGTCAGATATTACAGACACACGTGGTGCTTCTGAATTGTCCCGCCTATCTCCTTTCCTACGTACTTTTCCTTAATCCCATGGGTGACGTCACAGGGTTAAGGAAAGGTGTTTGGAGACTTCCTAAAGGAGTGAGGGAAAGGCGACCACGTTGTTGCGACAGTCGGACCGCACTCCCACTAGGTGACGTAATAATAATCAGACAGCGGCGCAGGATAGTGACGTCCGGAGTGGTAAAAAAACTACACATTTTCGAAAATGGACTACAAAAAGTGAATTTCTAACACTTTCCACTGTGCGTCTAACCACTAATATAATGTCAAACATCAGAATTTTTGAATGTGAATAAAAGGAAAAGAGGCTACCAGGAGAATATATAACCAATGCATGCTGAAAATAAGCTGAACAAAAAGTTTACTTTACTGTGTTTGTTTTACAACGTCCTCATAACATTCATAGCTGGGATTTGGGTTTTAGATTATTTAAAGTTGTTCAAGGAAGATCAGTGCAGTAGTAACTTACATGAACAGTCATCGTGAGTTTCCCTGAATGCTGACCTTGCCCCTTTAAATGTTGACGTTGCAAAGAATTGTAAGCTAACATTAGCTCGTCTCCTTTGTTAAAGGATGCATCACTGTTTCCTAGGCTAAATGAGGTTATAAAGGAAGCATTGAGCCTCCTTTCCTTTGCTTATTGAAAATTCAAACGTAATGCACAGGGAGAACACAGAACTTCCAACCACACAAAAAAACAAGAAGAAGAAAAAAAAAAAAGAAGAACTCCATGCCCAGATATAAACCAGAATGTAATCGTGGATACACTTTCTGTGAGCGGGAGTGCTTACCACTAAACCATCAAGCAGCAAAACTACTATATTCCCCGATCAAATAACACAGCGACATCAGAGTAATCCAACTTTCTTCACTCAAGCAAAAGTGCCGATACTTACAAAAGCACCACTTCAACATGCTCACTAAATCAATAAAAAAGGTTCTGAAATGCACTTAAGTGTAATTTTTTTTCAAACTTCATTGCAACACTTTTTAAAGGATGTTGAACCTTTTGTTGGTGTTTGCACATATATACACGCACGATCAAGAAAAAACAAATATTTGTCTTTGAATGTAGCCAGAAAATGTCAAAAATTGCCAACAAAATTAATAAATATTCTCGTAAAGCACAGATATCTGCAAAATCTTCTTAATCACATAACAAAAGAAAAATACTTTGCTAATTGCCTCCTCTGGGAAACACACAAAGTGAGGCAGCTCCAAGCTGAGCCTCCCTTCAGAGCAAGATGACTGAGATTTCTATGTGTTTATCCAGGAAGTATAAGGTTTTACTAATGTCCTCACTTTCAAAAGAATTTATAATGTACATCATGCATGTCAGTAAAATATTGAGTTTTTTTTTTCAACTGAATTACTTACTTGACTTAGAAATATTTTTAAAACTGAAAATATGAGAACATTATTGATTCAAAAAAAAAAAAACACCACCTTTTATTTATAAAATGAAGTGAGTGTATGATTCAGTGAAAGAGCACAGAAGAATTACGACAGCAATTTAAAAAACACATAGATTTCAAGGACCTCTCAGGAATAACATGACCTCTACCACTCAATCTTATTCAGCCTTAGCGATGTGTGAATAGAAAATTCTGATGGTTATTATCAAACTGAAATGTTTGCAGTTGATTGAGGAATTGAAGCCACTCTGCTGGGTTCATCCACTTGAAAACGTTGCTAGGAGTGAGCGCCTCACCTGCCACACCTCACCGGACGTCACCGCATGAGCCTAATAAGCAACCAGATGGTCCAAGAAACTCCATAAACAAGCTAGATATGCTTAAAGTGATTATATAAACCCGGTGGTGTCCGCAGGGAAAATCTTGTAGCAGCTCTCTAACATGTAATAATATGTCACTGTGTGGCAAAAGTCTGTGCACAAATAACCATGACAGGCAGAATGAGAACATAATTTTCCCTGATTAGCCTTGTTGTTGTTGCTGTTGTTTTTGACATGTTTGACCAACCTGAGCGCTAGGAATGTAGACACCCTGCAGTGTCATGGTATGAACAATCAGAGTGTTTGGTTTCACTTTACGGAAAAAAAAAAAATCTTTATTTGAATATGTTATTTTTTTATTATTACAATGGTACATATAATTATTATGAGTCAAAAAAGAACTAAACAAGCCAAATGAAAGTCATTATGTCGTCTCAAAGACAAATTTGAGATGTTCCTTTTGAACGAAGTGAGTAATATTTCATCTCTTTCGAGCGTATTTATACGTGTAATACACATTTCCACCACAAGCGGGTGTCTTGAGTTGCAGAAAGATATGGAAGGAAAAGATAAAAGAATGACCAAAGGTCATTGTGATAAGTAAATACATTCTATTTACTAACCGGCTAACAAACAAGATGAAAACTTTAAAAACTTGCTGGAAGAAAATAAAGTGACACAACACTGCCTCCTGATGTACAGTAGAGGTATTTACATTTTTATATATATTAAGAGCCCCTTTAAATTCACTGAAATTCTATGCTTTGATAAATCTTTTTCCACGACTAGCTGGCTTGGTAAAGTGGTCACCTCTTAATCAGCATGTTTGTGGCTCGATTACCCATCTCCCCCTGTTCATATGTCGAAGTGTCCTTGAGCAAGACACTGAACCCCAAACTGCTCCCAGTGGCTGGCCTGAGCGCCTGCCATGGCAGCTGTCTCCATTGGATGGGTGAATGTGATTAACAGTGTAAAGCACTTTGGGGAACGCTCAAGCAATGGAAAAGCGCTATATAAGCAAGATCCATTCACTATTTCTATGATAGATGACACAGCAAAGCGTAGCTTTAGATTTTTCACACTGTAAAATATCTAATAGTGTCATGACCAACATTCTTGCTTTGAAGGAGTCTTTTTAATAGGTGAGATTTCAACTTTGTGTAACTGAATTAAAAAATAGACCATTTGAAAAGCTTTGAATTATGCGCGTACATAACAATTCATCTGAAGGGACTTGTCCTTCAGCTTGAATGAGAGGTTATGATATGTGAATATTCAGAATCACCTGCAATTAACATGAAAGAGTGTATTATGCATGTTAGGAGTGTTTAAATAAGGCTGCAGAGTCACTCAGGTTAAATGCCCTTTACAAAGAAGTTGAATGCAGTGAAGCCCGGAGCGCCTTGATCGTTGAACTACACTTCAGTGGTAGAAATTAAATGGAAAATGCAAGGATAAATATAGGCAACATGGTGGAGATTATTCGTGTTTCATCTTTATTTGAGCTGCTTTTTGCGTTGGGTTTACATGTCCTTCCCTTGTGTGGATGTTTGATGTCATTTAAGATGATTTTTTTTCATTATTTTTGCCCACACGGATTTGACAGATATGACAAGACAATGCAATTATACTATTTTTTTTCTTGCTCAATATATTTTGATTGCATTCTTGTATGTTTTGTGCAGCACTTTCAATTGCTTTGTGTCTGAATGTTGCCATTTAAATAAATAAACTTACCATACCTTGTTTTTCTTACAGCTTATAAGTGATTGTTTGTTGTCTTTAGAGTCCAAGTTAACTCCAAAAGAAATAAAGACATAACCGTCAAAACTACTTAAATTATTTATTAAACATTACCCTTCATAGATGGATGCTAATGCAGTCCACTAGTTACAGCAACATTCCTAATAATGCTGATGACTGGTTATGCCGATTTATACGACCCATTTATCAGTCATACAAATCACCCTGTCCAGTGGTGATCCTGGAAATGTTTTAGGAGACACTTTAAATTGACCTTTTGTGTTCTTTCAGTTATAACGATTACATTTAAAACGCCTTGTCTGCATCGAAATGCATACATACGGTTGGTTTGTTTACGTCTTTGTGTTTATGCTAGCAGGTTCATAACCCTGGTTTTTCCATAAATCACTGACAAGCTAAATGAAAGACACACACCCACACTACCGCACACAGATTTTCTTTTTTTTGTTACCCTCTGCCTACACATTTGAGCATCTTTAGCAGCACTATGCCATATATGCAAGTCAAAAGTCTGAATAACATCCAATCCCGTTTAAGCATGAATCGGCCAACATTACTCACTTAAGAAGACTTGACGAAAAAGTGGAGTTTTCCACATGGTGAAAGAAGTGAGGGTGATGAAGAAAAGCATGAGGAGATGGCTTCAGGAATCGATGAGCAGGGGTGTCACACATGTTTAAGTGCAGGAGCCAAAAACAGCACAGTTTCATCTTAAGTGGGGCAAACTGGTAAAATAGCATCAGAACAACATTTAAATTTAAACTGAAAAGATTTCCTTTGTTGTGGTGCAGAGTGTAGGTGACGAAGACATCTATTTTTTCACGAAACCAAACAATTACTCCCCTATAAAGACTGCAATCTCAACATAAAGCCATTTTTAACAAAATAATTGCATTATGTATGTTTTCACAAACTCCCCCAGTCAGCATGACTCTGACTCTAATGCTAGTTTGCTAGCTTTCATAGCAGCATCACTGATGTGGCGGGCCAGATTGGAGCCTTTTGCTGACTGATTTTAGCCCACGGGCCTTATGTTTGACGCCCTTTTTAAAGATCAATATGCATCATGAGTGTGTCACTTCCAGGGAGGGTTAAATGGAAAAGGCAGGTTTGCGGTAAATAAGTGGCCACTTGTAACAGAAGGGATGCAGCTGTGGGTGAACATATGATGCATTTGTAGTGACTATGATGGAAGCAGTGGCTACAAGTAGTATTTATAGCTGTCAGATATTTAACTGTGAAATGAGGGGTCCTCTCGTAAACATTCGTCTTTACCGATTGTGCGATTATGCCAAATACGCCACTCTCAATCTGCGTCCGCCATCAGCTGCACAAACACACATCGGATTTGACGCAACACATTGGAGACAACAATCACTGAGGATTTTCTGGACAGCGCATTAGGCAGCACATGTGCTACTCTGAGGTAGAAAGAGGAAGCAGAGCGCAGGTGTTTGGGGTGAGCGCCAGAAAAGGAAGGAAAAAAAAAAACCCTGTGAGGGATGAGACATGCAGGTAAACAGAAAGAGGTAAAGAATGGTGAATGAGGAGGCTAACTAAACTCAAAAAGGTGCTTATATTAATCATAAGTCTGTGGAGAAAGTCACAAAAAGGCAGAACACACATATAAACACACACCGGTTGGCAGAATATCGCTTGATGTCACTTCGATTATCCAGCAGGCATCTGGTGAGGCAGCTAACACAATGTAGCGGTGCATGCAGACCAGGGCCATATGTGCACATGTG
>OMNM01032948.1:2351-18960 GCA_900302745.1 Parablennius parvicornis
CACGCCACATAATTTTTTTTTTTAAATTTTGGATTTATTTTTATTTCTTTCATATTCTGCTGCCCAGTCCCTTCTCTCTCTCATTCTCTCATTTTCAATCTAATTCACCTGGACTCGCTCCTCTTCCCACCGCCTCCTCCACCGTCTCTCCCCATCAGGGCATTGTAGTTCAAGAATAGATGCCTAATTTCATTTCCACATTTTGCTGTGTTCATCTTGATGTTATTATCCTGGCTCATTCTCAATCTGATAGGAGAAGCGCTAAATCACAGCAAATCATGCAAAGTAGTGAATCCAGGGACTGATGCTCTATTTATTGGTGTAAGGTGGTGATAGAGATATAACAGCACGTAAAGAAATCTGCATGATTATTGACACAGCTGCTTTCCTTACCATTATAAGTTACTTTGTGAAAGAAATGATGCAAAGAATCATACATCTGTTTGGTATTTCAGTTGCTGCAGTTGCAATATCAACCTGATTGTCAGACACTTTGTCCTTCAGCAGTCTCACTTTAGAAGTCATGCATGTTCTTTTTGTGCCTATGTGGTATAATCTATGTACTCTGCCTTCTTTGAGAATACCTGGATGTTTTTCAGGTTGATAGGTAACTTTGCTGAAAGGTAAAAGTGTGTGTATGTGTGTCTTAGATCTGATCTGTTTGGGATGAAACAGATTGATCAATGGATAGATTAGTTTTGAGTCAGAAATGTTTCACTTGATCCTGCATCCAACTTTAAATTTTATTTTTTAAAATGCATTGCTTAATGTTAACAGAAGGGTTTTTGACTCCCTGCCCATATGTCTTGTAGTTCAAAAAAAGATAATCAATGTGAAGCTTTATAAAACAGGAAAACTTGCATTCAATGCTTTTTGATTTCTTTTTATTGTAGCTTTACATACCCAAACTTGTGTCTATACAAAAGTAAACCTTTTCAGTTTTCACTGTGTGCTCACTTACATGATATTTGGAATATGAGGGACAAATACAGCATAAAGTCTTAGAGTTTTTGTCTCCTCTCTCTGGCCATCAGGAAACTGTATCCGAAAAGCACAGGTCTGTGTTCATTTGCAAACTACCTTGCGTTTGTTTCAATTCAACAGTGCTACAACTTGTTTAAGATTCTTTGACGATGACGCTGATGAAAAGAAACAAAAACAATCTCCTGATTACCAAGTCCAATTTAGCATCTGCTTTGAATAGCTGGGAAACCTTTTACCTGGCTTTCCACTGCAACACTACCAACCCCCGAGGCAACACCTCTCCCTCTCTGAAGCAGATGTGTCGTTTTTCTTACAAAGGGGTCATGCAGAATGAAACATCTCTTTCTTGAGCACAACTGCATGTGTTTTGAGGTTCAGTATAAGTGGATTCCCTCCTGCATAACTTTCATCTCCCATCAGATACAAAGCTTGTTTTAGTTTCTTTTCAAGTCAGCTGACAGACACAGCACCTCAGTGAGAAACTTTCACTTTCATTCACACTTTGAGTCAAAACAACAAACAGACTCTGGTGCTATTTGCTGAGGGAGGCTCAAAGGAGTGCTTGAATAATAGAAATGATGAAAACAGGTGGGAGAGCAAATATTAATTAATGATAAACAGGAGAGAGGTGAGCGGGTGTCAGCATAGCTCAAATGCGTCGTGAACAGTGTGAATGCATTGTTAGATCAGTGGGTAATGAAGAGATTCAGGGAAAAGTTAAATATGAGTAGGAGTTAAAAAGAGCATTGAGGGCAAATGTGCAATGGTAAGGGACAAAAGAGAGCATGAAATAATCGCAAAAGAAGGTCAGCAGGGTCTGCAACTGGGAAGGAAAATTCAGCAGCACAGTTAAATAATGAGATTGATCCGGTGGGGAGTTCTTTGTAGGCGTGGACTATGATAAGAAATAAAAAAGCCTTTACAAAAGAAACACGTTTAAGTGTATACTTGAGTCATTCCTCCAGGAGCTGATCTGATTATCAGTTTTGCATCCATTCCATATTTTGTCCAAAAGTGACTTTACTGTCATTTCCTCCATCTCGAGGCAGATTGCCATATCCCGTAATACCATTTCATTAGAAACCAAACACATTGTGTACTTGAAAAGAAATATGAAGTTAAATCCACCCTCTGTTGCTTCACGGGAGAATGATGGGCAGAGATGTCATGAAGCGCTTGAAGGCTCCACACAGACTGAAGGTCAAGTGCTTTTCTCTTTTTCACATTTAAGCAGTGTGGAAGATGTGATTTCCATATAACTCTGATTGTTTAATATACTGGCAGCAATCTTAAAATTTCCCTTCTTAACAGCGACTCTCTGGTTTGTATCTGCGAATGTGCTTATATATGCATGTGCAATCACGTGAGGTTGATTTCTAGATCAACAGTAAATCAATACTGCCTTCATGACTGTAATTATGAAGCCGGCAGAAACGACACAAGCTGCTTCCTTATTCAGATCAGTGTCGCAACAATGCACTTTCTAAACCTTGAATTTGGCAAATTGGAATTTCTGTTTGAAATGTTCTTCTTTTCACTTTCTTTCTATCCAAAATTGATTTTCCACCACCCTATCATTTTTTGATTTGCCTCCCGCTTTGATAGTTGAGATGAATGTTGCCTTTCGTCAAACAAATAAATAAATCATCAGAATTTTTTCAAATCAAATAATGACTGCATTAAATATCAACCGCAACAAAGTTTTGAGCAGTTTTGTTGATACTTCGTGTGTTAAGATCTGAATAACTCTTTGAACTAGAGCTCTATAAGTGTTTTGAAAATGTTGTAGCCATGTTTGTCCACCTCCAGTCCCATAAAATAGACGTCTGAGCTATCACTGCTGTCTGTCGTCGAAAGATTCACACATGGTTTACTTGAGAAATGCCAGATGAATACAGTATGAGTTTGCTGTGTCATCGATCACTGTTGAGAGATATTTAATACATAATTTCTCTGAAGCGCCAGACAAGCTCCATTAATAATGAAATGTCTCCTAGTGTGTGTTAAATATACGGAGGCAATATTGAGTCTGGTGTTAGATTTTCATTGCATATGTTTTTGTCTTTTCTTGTTTGGGGGCCACTTGTAGGCAGTGGATATATCACTCTCTCAATTGATGAAATGAACTTGTTAGCCAGCAGCTCTTTTTCATAACCAGCACACACAAATAAATACTGACATAAATACGGCATGTTTTTCATCACGTGAAATAGTAAAGACTAAATAACTTTATTTGTATAGCAGTTCCCAAAATCGGATTATAAAGTGATTTACATTAAAACCACAATAACATTCATCACAATAACTACATAACATACAAGGAGATAAAAAGAAAGAAACTAAAAAAAGACATCAGTTTTAAATATCAAAGCGATAAAAACTTGTATCATGAAGAGACTGAAAAGAGGATACTGAGTTTCCTAAAGGCATTTTTAACACAAAAGATATATGAAATTAGGAGCCGAATGTTACCAAATTACAGTGTAGATCAGAACACAAAAAATATGCTATAATGTGGCCACATTTCCACAACCGAGAAATACAATTGGTCACGGGGCAAAATGACTTTATGATTAGTTAGTTAGTTTAGTTTCAACTTTTTTCATCACTTTCAGTTCCTTCCTTCTGTGTGTTGGTGAGTTTTACCCTGCTCTGCCCGACTTGACTATAAATGGAGCACTTGTTTACGCAAGGAAACAGATGATCACTCAGGCCGGAGGTTCGGAGGAAGACACATCAGAGACGCAGAGGAGGAACTAAACAGCGGAAAAAGAGATGCGTCGCTACAACAGCAATTGGAAGAGGAGTTTCAAGCCGTGTCTTCCATCTCTCATCATGATAAACGTGAGATCGCTGGCGAATAAGATGAATGAGGTGACAGCACTAGCGCGGAGTCGCAGGGAGTACCGGCAGTGTGGTTTAATGTGCTTCACTGAGACATTTCTACACTCAGACATTCCTGATGACAATGTTTCCAGACTGTCTGAGCTGACAGAGATTGCACTGAGTGGTAAACAGAAAGAGCACAGGTTCACAGTACTCATATAAATAATAAAAAAATGGACATTTGCAGCTTGTCTTAGGACATAATAGTTCTCCCGCACCATCATAGTGACTGTTTGCCTGCAACACCATCCCTCTGCAGTAGCCCAGTTACAGACTCAGCACCCAAGTGCCTTCATTGCCATCTCTTGTGACTTTAACCACATCACCATGGCCACCACATTTGCTTCCAAAAGCAAACAGCTACTTGGGTGATATATTGCCATCACACCTCAAGGAAATACTTTTCAGGAAATACGCGATAGCGGTCCCTACTCAGGATCAACATGCTGCCCTGTGCCAAAGGTTCTGGGCCTCGGATGGTTTTCCTAAATTTGGTGGCCCCACTAAGCATTACTCTGACTAGGACTGTAATATTTAGAGTGTGCATATCCAGCAGTTTTGTATTCTGTATGGCGCTGTAAAATCACACTCCTATTCAACTTGAAATGGAAATAACAAGCAGGTACTGAATAAAATACAAAATAAGCAGGGAGTTAACGTCACACAAACACATTTGATTAAAACAAAGGATTAGCCCCATTTAGTTCCTTTTGCAGTATGTGTATGAAGCTTTATGCTGGGCATGCACCTGAATGAGCACGGTGGTGACGGGAAAAGAGTGGTCACTCTGCACAGAGGGTGGTGGCAGAGGAGCAAAAAGTGTTAGCTCAGCGATCACAACCGCAGCAGTTAAACCGGGGGGCAATAGCGAAACAAGCTGGAGATTAGGAGGAGACCAACAGTGACTCCAGCCAGCCAGTTGTGGCAGAGTGCATCACCGCGGTGCTTCAGTTATCTGGCAACCACTATGACTGGTTACTGCAGACATGTTGTACACAAGAACGAAAGAAACCCATGCAGCTTTACCGCTGCTGTGGACTCACAGCCTTTCAGAAGCCAGGGTTGCCAGATCATACTTCAGCTTGAAATGGGGCATGTTTAAGCACATAATCAAATATTGTGACTATGAATTAAAAAAAAAAAAAAAACTAGTGTGAAGTGATTCTCAGGTCTTTGTTTTTTATGGCATGAATAAATCGCTTGCATTCGTGACTGAGTGTATCTAAGAAGCCAGAAACCTAAATAATAAAGACCACTGAAATGTACTTCAGTTAAACTTAAAAAGAAATCACAAGTAATATCTTCCAAAAAATCCCAATAATATATTTTTCCCCTCATCAACCAGCTGTTAAAAAAAAAAAAAAAAAAAAAATGCTTTGAGTAGGTAAAAGCTTTCAGCCATTTTCTGCTCGGTAAATCTCCTGAGGGAAAAGGTTTGTCTTTTTCCCTGTAAAAGACAGAATCTGAGTGATGAACTTTTTTTTTTACGCCTTTCCACAAATCTCATCTTTTTTCAGGTTATCTTAATCGCTAGTCATTAATGACTTATACGGTGATTGAATATAAAGGCATAATAGAGAATATGGCAGTGCAAAAACCTTGTATACCATGAAACCAAAACCATAATCTCAGACGTTCAAGTTCTCCAAAGAGTTTTCAGCAGTTTTATCACTGTGGGTTTGTTGATTTGAGAGCTCCTATTCATATCAAACATGTCAGCTACTATTATGACAATCCCCAGTGTTGCTTTAAATGAATATGGCTGGTGGGTGCCTGTTAATAAAGTTGAAGTGGTTTACAGTAATACATCTTTAGCATACTTCATATAGACGATCTGCATATTTCTTGACAACAGAATTGATGCATGATGTATTGTAGGTTAAATCATCAAATGGTAAGATACAATTATAACACATATGTCAAAAGTCCACTTCATTAAACAGTCGTAAAAACTGCAACTTAATTATCTTCAAGTACCATTTAATTGTTAAGGTGACTGTAGGTGACTGCAATCTATCACTAAAGGAAAGTTTGGTTGTACTTTCATTCTCCTTGTTGCAAACAGTTGATCCAGTCGAATAACAAGAGTTGGGTAAAAAAAAGAAACCCAAAACAAAACCCTGAGAAACAATCAAGGAAAATGAGGCACAATAAAAGCAGAAGACTAAAAAGACAAAAACAACAGATGTCAATTAAAATTTTGGCATGATTTGTACCGTATTGTCTACTGAAGCAAACAGAGAGGCAATGTTTTTATAGAGTAACAACAAATATGTTTTAATTAAATACAAGTTGTTTTTCACTTAATGGATATGAAATTATCAGGTTTTACTACTGCTGCAGTCTCCAGCAGGCTGACTCCAGTATTTTTCAAGCTAACAAGACAAGGTATTGATTGATTATTGACAGCTCATACATCATCTCCATGAATGTGTTTGTGTGTCAAAATGGAAGAAGTACACTGCATGGCTTGTACACAGAAAAATGACATTTGTCAAATAGCTGTTGATGTATTTGGTGATTAATCTTATGGCTTCGTCAACACACACATTCATGTCCACTGTCAATATGTTTACATGCACCGCTTACTCAAACTGCACTCATAGTTCAGCTAAGCCACTGAAAGGCAACAACTATGACTATTGTATCTATTGCAGGACTGTCTTTGTGTTGATATGCATTTATAGGAGTGGGAGTGATAGTGTGTGAAATCATGTTTCCTCCGCAGGGTATTGGGCTCCTTTCAGTTGATCAACATCACAATGGGCACTGTGTGTCTGCTCATGGGGATCTTCGGCCCTTTACCGTAGGGATGACAAATATAAGGTCCGTGGGTTAAAACCGAGACACAAAATTGAAATTGAAATTTTATTTATGTTGAGATTATATCACTTTTGGATAGTAATTGTTTGGTTTTGTAAACATATTTACATTTTCATCAGATAAACTGCCACAACATAGAAAAACGTTGTGGCAGAAAGGTGAAGGCAGAGCACCTGGTCACATCACATGCCAATAACCTCTCTGCTCATAAAGGAGGAGCTGTCTGGATACAGGTGTGACAGGCGGAGTGGACACACAGACACATTGAAGCAGAACCTAAAAGAGGAGTAGTGTGTTTTGTGTTAATAAAGTATGGTGACTGAAAAGTCAGCATATGTCTCGTCTCCTCTGTGTGCGGCCCCGAGGGTGGCAAAAACGTTTGCCGCAGTGGCTCCTCGCCGAGCGCACTGAGGATAGAGGATCGCACCAGCCGCGGTGGCTCCCTGGCCGACACTTGAGAAGATGGTGGCCCGAGTGCAGTGTGACATGGCCCGACTGCAGCAGGAGTGGGACCAGTGGCTGATGGAGGCCCTCTTGCTGCAGAAGGTGAAGCAAGCGCACCTTCTGGAGGAGCAACTGTCCCCATGAGAGAATGTGCTGGGGTATCGTTTCCCTCCTGCACTGACCAAGGTGGTGGCGTCCCCGTTCACTGGAAGAGGAAAAAGATGAGGTTCGAGTGAAGATGATCCCAACTCCGCAGAGGACTGTGCTACGGGGTGACGTCCTCCAGAGGTGGAGGTGCCAATTACCTTTCTTCTCATAAAGGAGGAGCCGCCGAGACACGGTTTGAAAGGTGGGATAAACACAACCAAACCTCCCACCTCCACAACCAAATTTAGGTTTGTTGCCTACAGGAAATGATGTGCTGAGATGGGCTGAAAACACTAAGCACACCTCAGTTCCGAGACTGAGCCCAGCTGTTTAACTACTTAGCTGTGATGCCAAATATGCCTGTTGCACTAAATGATATGTGCTTTAATGATGCAGGGGCTTGACGTAATACGCAGTTGGGTGCTTCAACAAACTGTTGCTCAAAGCACTGCATGAAACTCAGCCGAGGTCTTTCCATTTCCCAGATGTCTCTCCAGCTGAGTTTCTACTTCTTTTCCACTCATACTCTAAAGTCGCCAGAAAATTGGCTTTTATGCAGTGTCTGTCCACTTGATTGGTGCACACCAGGTTGTAGATGGCAGAATTCACAGTTCTACAAAAGGACTGCTCAAATGTAGCAATTCTTCCATGGTTTGTTTTAACCGGAACAACAGTAGGAAGATACCCCATGATTAAACTTTTCATTTTACAATATTTTTGGTTTTCCAAATCAGTGTGGTTATTGTTTGTTTTTGACATTGAGTCATCCCAGGTTTCTATCCATCTCTGCTGCTAGATCAAAATGTGGCCTTGCAGATTTTTTTGCATGAGTCATTTAAAAACCAGCACATCTGACTCTGTGCAAAAGTAAATGCAGAAAGCAGCCATCTGGCTAACTGCATTAAGGACCTACAGCTGGGTCAACTTGTGCAGTATTTATATGAAAGCTCTCGATTGTTTTTCATTTATTCTGTGCTTTGGATAGAAATACAGTGATTGTATAACAGCTTCATGATGAATGATACAGACTCCAGTTGAGGCTAATTGTTGTGCAAACGTATTTCATGCAGAGTTAATGAAACACAGCTGTAACTGTCATTTGTTGTCTAAACAAATATGCTAACTGATGCTTATCTTTATTCTTTATAGGTGATTGGTCCTCTTCCTAACTTTTTACATGTTGCAATCACTATTTCTCAGTTGTTTCTCAGCCCGGTGTGTGATGCAGCTGATTTCAGCTGATTTTGTGAAGGTTAACTGAACTTTCCAGGACAACAACTTTGATAAAGCAGCAAATTCATTTGTCATAGTTACACAGCTGTAGTCCTTCTTTTGTCCAAGTCTGAAGTCAGCAGGTCCCACATTCAGCAGCAACAATCTGTCTCTGGTTGTTTGTGGAGATCGCAGCAGGGGAACCACCAGTTTCCTGAGATATGTCCTGTTGGCTGTCTGCCTACTGCCTCCATTATGCTCGCATTTTTCCCCATGCAGTGCAGCTCCTCACCTCACGTGTGCTCTTTTTTGAAGATATACGTTTGGACCTCAGAGTGAAATGACTCAAAGTCCTGCTCACAATAGTCCACAAGATAATTCACCATGGCATCGAGTTTAATAGTTTTCTAAGGAAAAGCAAAGAGCTGGAGTAAATGTTTGTGTGCAACTTTTACTCCAGATTTTTGCTTTTTTGTAGAAGACCATTATGCATAAATATACAGAAGATTAAGACTGCACAGCAAGTTTCCCAAGATGCACGTTCTCAAAGCCGTCATCAATGCAATCACACTGCAGAGACAGAGGTTTAAAGTGATTATTTGGGAATCTGTTAAAGGCATGCATCATTTTCCTGATGAATAGAATAGAAATACTTTATTAATCATAGAAGGACATTCTTGTAGCATAGCTCCACACAGAAAAGAACACAGAATGAATAGCATAAAAGTTAAATTATCAATACAACGGAATAAAGTTACCATAATTGCTGGACTATAAGCTGTGTTTTTTTTTAAAGTGCTCTGATCCCTGCGGCTTATAATAAGGTGCGCCTTATATGTGGATTTTACGGTAATGGGCTTCATGCCTCCACCTTCTATTTCCGCATGTAGATACATGCTGTTTTGAGCCTCTCTGCTTCTCCAAAACTTGCCCTACAAGTGATATTTCTGCTTTTCGTAATGGCAGTGAATGATACGTAAAGCTACTCACACACATACACACACAGTGCTGTGCACCTGTGGCTCATAGTCCAGTGCGGCTTGTAAATGCATTTTTTTTTGTCTTTTTAAATTTTGTGAGTACGACTTATATTCAGGTGTGCGCTATAATGCAGGAATTACGGTAGATATGTAATATTAAATAATATATTCAGGACTAAGCAGTGACTGGTATAACCATAGAAGAATGGAATTAACAGAAACATCTTTGGCCTTTTCTTGTGGATTGCCTCAGGCCACGTTTACACGTACCTGGGTTTCTCAAAAAAAAAAAAAAAAATAGGATATATCCCTCTCTGATTGTAAAAAAAGAAACCCAACTTCATTTAGACCTGATCGTTTACAAAAGAAAAAAACTTATTTTACAAGGACCCCCATGTACACCTGGCTACTATGAGCATGCTATGTGCATTATCCACCTATCCGGCTTTACATGCCACGACAGACACAGATTTTTGTCCAGATCTCCACTGTGGCTCGGGTTTTCAGGAATCACCTTTGAGGGAGTCATAGCTGCATTTATGTGTAGGAGCAAGGCCCAAACTCAGAGGGATATCACTTTTTTTTTTAAAAACCCAGGTACGTGTAAGTGTGGCCTCGGTCTCTAGTCCAACTGTCTAATAAGAATCTTGATATTCCACACCTGAGGCGGATGGATCATTTCGGCAAAGGAGAAGTGCTCAATGGAAACAAACAAATTTGTGAACAATATTTAACCCAAATACATCTTTTGTGTACATGAAAAAAAGTATTAGATCTTTCAGTTCAACTCATTGAAAATTGGAGCAGGAACAAAAGTTAAATATTTATTTTTATTGTGTACTTGAATGAATCCAGGGGAAGCAATTATGGAGGTGTGTCAGAGTTGAACATTACATTTACGCTCATTGTGGGGTTTCCTGATTTTTATGGATGGACAAAATGTACCGAAAAAAAGATAAATGCACCATTAAGTAGTTATTGAAATATGTCATTAATTAATGAAAATTGGAATTAGATTTATACATGTCATTATTCATTTTATAATCCTGTGTTGCACTGCTTCATGAAGAGTCTCAAAACATGATAGCTGCGTTACCGGAGGATCTGCAGGAACTTTCTGGGCAAATGGTGAGAGATGTCTAAAAGTTTAAAATATCGCTCACTACTGAATTGTTCAAGACCCAGTCTTCCCCTTGGTTTTTTGTTTTTTGAAAACCTAACTCATGCTGGGCAACTACACACGATCAACAGTATGTCAACAAGGATTTTTTTTGCTCAGTGCTTTATGCAACAATGCATTTTGAGTAATATTGCGCACTTATGGAATAAGCAAAAGTGGATTACGTGTCTGAGGTATGTCACTTTATGTATATATTCTGTTCTATGATTAATGCTCATGTCTAAGGTCACAATTCTAGTGCTTTTCCTTAAACTGCAGATTTTTTGATATTGAAAATTGTGAATTATGACAAATTATGACCAATATTTTGTAACGGTAGCACACTTTAAAGAAATGAAATATGGTGAGGAGAGACCCTTTGCTAAACTATGGAATAATCCTCTCATACGAGGCACAGAGCAGTTTCAAAAATGTTCCATCAAAACTAATGAAAATATTCTTACATGTCTGTGCTCTGTTACAAATGATAAAAAAAAGAAATGTGTAAAAAGAGAGAAGGGATGTTATCTCACTGAAGAGTTGCATATGGTCTAAAGTAGAGGAGGATTCTCTGTTAAAAGCTTTTTATTCAGGGAATATATCTGGAATCTTGCCGAAGAACTGGTAAAAGCACAATCTGTCAAATGGCATCACGGCTACGTGAGGACGTGGACAGAGATAGGTCTGTTTGTGATGCTGGTGTACAGATAGTCCTGTTACCTATGTGTCAAAGCATGCAATACTCATTGGAATAACAACATTGCAGTTTTGGGTCGAATGAGAGATGTTTTGTTTGAATGCTGGAAAGCAGCCTTGACACTTGGCTGCAAAATGATTGCTGGAGCAAGAGATGGTGCAATATCTCTGTGGACAGGGGACATGTTGCATACATGGGATGAATATTTTATGTGATGATGTGAAAGGAACAACACACTTTTGAAGAGATTGTTAAGGTCAGATTTGTTTGTTACTTCTGAGGTATGGTGTCTGGCTTCAAAATTACATCATGCTTGTTTTTTTGTCGTTTCTTTTTCTTTTTTTTTTTTTTTTAATTTTCTCCAGAAGTGCCCAACATTGAACTGAAATATCCCAAACCCATCTGTAATAATGCCACTCTACTCACTCAGATCTGTAGTTTATCCATGGATAACCACTATGTTTAATTATGTTTTACATCATGACTATCTGTCCAACTTCATTTTGCCGTCTGCAACTCCAGAAAATACAGCATTTAAAGCAGTACAGGCTCAGGAATCAGTTTGACTTATGTCTTAGGAAAAAAAAGCATCTTATTGATTCAAATATGTAAAATATCTGAGGGAAATCGAAAGTAATACATACTATAATATAACAGGTTGGTACAGTAAACGCTGTCATCTACACTGATCAGCCACTACAGCGTTAAAGGAACTGCCAGGTAAGGCATGTAAGACTGTTAATCCCCTCACAAAAGCATCTGTCAATGCGAAGGATATGACAACATTTAGTCTTCTCGGTTGATGTTTTGGAAGCAGGAAAAATGTGTGAATATAAAAATTTGACAAGCCCTGAAGTATGATGAATAGCTGACAAAGCCAGAGTGGTCAGAATCCAAACGTTTTTTCAAAGAAGAAAAGCCAGAGCATCAGCAAACTGTGTGTCCATTTAAACAAAAAGGATCATTAAAATAAACTTCAAGCTGCTCCTGATGAAGGTGTACCTCTCTCTCTGTGTGCACACTACAGGACCAGAGATTGGAAAAAAAGAGTACCCACCACAAACAATATGTGAGCGTGAGATCTGGTTTACAGTGTGGATAATAGTGTGTTAGTGCAAAGAGCCATTTTATGTTTTGTTACCTGGACAATCAGGTGCGTGTGCCACTTACCTGGGCAAAGACTGCCAGGATACAGTGGGATGATCACATGAAAAAACGTTGGATTGAGGCTTTTATGTGGATCTTAATTTGACGCACACCTAAACATTGTTCCAGACCATGCGCAGACTTTAATTGCTGTAGTATATTCTTATTATGGTGTACTCTCTGAGCAGGACAATTAACAGCGTCACACTATAGATATTGTTCAGGATTTATTATCTGTGTCTTGTCAAATTGTGACATCCACATGGTTCCATAAGCTGCATAAGGTGCCCTTATTTTACACTGAGCACCTGCCGCCCAAATTGAATAACATGAATAACATGTTTATTTTCCTATATTTGTATGATAGACTGACAGCAAGTCACTAAAGGCGGTACTGGCACTTTTTTTTTCCACTTAAAGCAATGGCTGGTATGATGGGAAAGTGTGAATTACACAGTACACGAGTAGTCATAATGTTATGGCTAGTAGTTTTTATCTTGATTTGCTCCTACCCAACACTGAATAAACATGTTTTCCCTTCAACTCTCACCCTTAGAATTGATAAACAATACCTATGACAATTAGAACTGCAAGAGAAGAAACAGAATATATCCAAAAATGTTATCCCACCATTTGCATTTGTCTACCTTTTCAATCACTCAAGACATCAACTTCATAATGATGGCTTGCTTGTTATTCAATATAGAGACAAGGGACAGGGTGCATAAAACCAAATGTAATACCAAAATGATGCCAGAAAATGACTGACAACTTTTTTTTATTTTTTTTTGGTGAAGAAGTACTTGACAAGTGTAAATAGTTTTCCTCCTCATTGGAACAAATCCACAGAGCGTCTTTATAATGGAAGATTTAATGGCTCTTTCTCTAAAAAGTGCTCAGTAATTACGGTATTATGCAGAGCACAATAGCATTCCTTTAAATACAGGCGGCATGTGAGTAGCTTTTTACTGATGAAGGGGTTATGATTAGGAAAAGATGAATGGGATTTTTGTCATCATAATAGACAGTTTTGTAGCTGTGCAAAGTTTTTCGTTCCTAAAAGCCTATGCATCAGAAGATGGAGGAAGATAATGAGATAGAAGGGGGTGGTGGTGGTAGAGAGAGCTTTTACTGGAAGCCCACGATACAAAAATTGAAGAATAATCACAAAGGAGAAGTGAATGAGGGACTGACGGTAAAATTAAAAGAGTAGAAAATCCACTCTCGTTTTTCCAGTCATACTTAAAGATTTCTCCATTTGAAAGACTGACATTGAGGGAAAAATTTCTTAAAGATCTGCACTGCATGTGCTACTTGTTACTTTATTACAGCCGGAACAACCGATTAATCAACATAATGCATTTAACCAATTATGCTAGATTTGATCTGGCTGCAGGGCTAATTCAATAGAGATCCCCAGTGATTTACGAGAGCCAGTTTATTGTAGTGCCGGGTTGGAGGTCTGATAGCCCAGTGGGAGGTGTCTAAAGGGCTTTTAAGGAGACTTCAGAAAATAGAAAAATGAATCTCTCAGTAAAGGGAAGAACTGCAAACTTAAATTCTTTTTTTTCTTTTTTTTTTTTTTAGATAAAGTCATATTCTGAAAGTTTTCAACCCAGTGAATCACTGGTTTTGGTCAGTTTCCTTACCATAGTGATATTTACCAGAATGTCAGGAAGAAGCTCAAAATGCTTTATTCAATCATAAAGGGAGTTTTCCCTGATTAAGTGGAATTATGCTCAGAATGATCAGACCGTCAAGGTGGGTTTTTTTTAAAGCTTCTTGTTCATTGTGACAACTGAGCAGGGAAACAGGTTTCTATAACACTTGAACGACTGAAAGAAAAACAAGCCTTTTATTTCCCCCTACATTTGAAGTCTAGTAGTAGTATTCCTGTAGAATCAAGTGTGATGGAAATATACACACTCGTGAGAAGTCTAATCAGACATAATAACAGGATTGTTCACACATGCATGGAGAAGCAATGAGATTATGGACACCAATCAGCAGCTGTGTAATGATCCAACATAAAAACCTGTCATTAATGTCTAATTTTAGCACTACTTGTGTCTCAGGGAGCTTAAGGAGACTTCTGTCATCACAAGCCGATGATGACTCGGAGGACACGGCCAATACCTTTTCACACCAGAACAGGAGAGAAAGATCAAACTGATTATGAGAACAATTTAGATAATTAAGCCAATCCTGGTATTATGCAGCAAATCAACCACAGTGGAATCTCTAAACTCTTGCCTTCCTTTTGTTTCTAACGTTCTCTCGATACATTTCTTACTCTGCATGATTTTGTTTAACATACACTTCATTGTGCTCTCGCTTCTTTCAAACACAGGTGTCTTTTGCATTTCATTCTCTGCGCCCTCTACACTCCATTATCTCCATTTCCACTCATCCTCAAGCTCGCTAATGTGCTCTCTCCACACACACACACACACACACACACACACACACACACACACACACACACACACACACACCATTCAGTTCCGCCAGATTGTCGGAGTGTGACTGATTGATTACTACCCAGAAGGCTTGGCTTTGTCGATGTCAGAAACAGGACAGGTACCTCAGACCACAGGGGGCACCGGGAAGATTGATGTCTTTCTTTTTCACTTCATCCTTTTTTTTCTTTTTCTCTCCATTTTTTATTACAAGACATTTCCACACTCTCTCACTCATTGACCCTCACTGATCATTAGAAGGGCTTCTTTTGGCAAAAATATGCATCTCTTTTTTTCCTCCCGACGGATATAAAATTAGCTGTAGTGGTCAATTATGGGCTCAGAGCCGGAGGGGAGTGCTTCTCTAATCACAGGCAGGAGTGGAGATGATGTACATATGTGTACAATCCTAGAGCTTTCTTTTAGCAAGTACATTTTAATTGTGACAGCACATTTATCTGGGGCAGGTTATAATAATAAAGACAGTATAATACTCCAAGCTGGATAGATGAGTGGAGAATAATTTAGTAGAAAACATTAAACGTATAGTGAATGCACAGCTCCTTTATTCATTTTTTCTGGCACTACCGAGTCACAAAATAGCTCTACCTGTGTCCCTGAGCAACAACGTTGTGTTATATTGTGACAGTATCACAGACGGCGGTTTAAAAAAAAAAAAAAAAAATCCACTTTATGATCTAAGCATTCAACTCTGTCGCACATCAATATGGAGGACCTTGCGTTGGTGGTCACCTCTATTCTGCCATTCACATGTTCACAGTTCTGTGTAAAAATGCACACACAATGGTAATGAGGCTTTCACAGCTGCACTGGAGGTCATTGGAAAGAAGGTGGAGGTGACACTGAAGAGTTTTCACCATGTATCATCTTATTGTCCGCCTGCCTCAGTTGCTCTTCTCCATTTCTCTTCCTCACCCTCTCCATCCTCATCGCAACTAAAGCTCTGCAGGAGGCATTAATGATCTGATGTGGGAAGTGCCCTTTACTACCCGAACCAGCTGTAACAAAGCATTTGCAATAATAGCTGAGGCAGGACCACCCATTGTTCAACCCCGACCAGGTGTTTTTGGGCACCTGGAAATTTAATGATGTGGCCAGGGAAGTGACCCTTTGACTGTTTGACCAGTCATCTGTTTCAGCTGCACATCCCATAACATGCAGTTTTTCGGAGGCCACACCCCATCAGTGGGATTGGGGCAGACACACAAACACACTTGAAAAGAGCTGTGGAAGGCAATGTTGGCTTTAGTTGAAAGGATTTAAACGTAAGTAGTGAATCATGGACTTTTATTCTAACTGGTTGTATAGGGACTGTGAATAAAGAAGATTTGTTTCAGAGATGGTTTGAAGCTGCTGTTTGTGTTGCTATAAATACTGTCCTCATTATGGTTGTGACACTACTTTTGCAACGAAGGCCATTAGTGCTCCTCTACCACTGAAGCTATAACTGGGTTCTTCTGGTAGATCAGCAGACACTTCCAGTTTGACACTCAAACTAATCGCAAAGTGTGTATGAAGCATTTGAAGGAGAACTGTGTTTGGCAGGTTGAACCGAGCGCAAATGCCCTTTTCCATTGGTTTTTCGTGTCGACATTTAAAGTAAACGTGTAGGTGTCAGTGTTTTTCAGATAGGTAAAAGAAGGAAATGTTT
>OMNM01032952.1:10906-35160 GCA_900302745.1 Parablennius parvicornis
AAAAAAAAAAAAAAAAAAAAAAAAAAATCAGTTCTTAGTTTATTTAGTTCTTAGTTTAGTTTAATTGTTGTCAGACAAATAAATAACCCCAAAGTGCTGTCCTCTGTGGTATGTGTTCTCCTCTCAGGGATCGTGGCTCTCTGGTCACTCGCTGTTCTCTCCTTTGAGCGGTTTTTCGTGATCTGCCGGCCTCTGGGGAACGTGCGACTACAGGCCAAGCACGCCATCCTGGGTCTGCTGTTCGTGTGGACCTTCTCCTTCATCTGGACCTTCCCTCCGGTGCTCGGCTGGAACCGATACACTGTAAGCAAGATCGGAACCACCTGCGAGCCCGACTGGTGAGTAATCACGTTACGATTCACGTAACGTGTTTGAAACAATGATCTGTGATTTTGATTTGAGACCAATACCGATACTGGTATCTGGTATCAGGTCTGATACTGTGTGGAGCATTTACACTTGTAATTGGTAAAAGCTCCCCGATACAACCTGGCGAGTACTACGTGGCGTCAAAAACAAAACAAAACTGTAAGGCAGACTGTAAACTGTGATTTTGTCAAAATATCAAGAGATACTTCGCACAACACCAGCAACTTAATTACTCGTGACTTTTGGAATAGCAGAGATTGCCTGATGTCGCTCATTAGTTTGATTGCTCGGTGGCTCCAGAAACTCCAAGCCGTGCAATGCTACATGCTAAAGAGATTTGTCGCTCCCACACCGAAGATGCTACACAGGATTAAATTATCACTGATACACATTAACAGAAATAGTAACATTTCCCCCTGTTTCCATGGAGACAGAATCAAAGTCAAAGACTCCAGGCACCGTTTTCATGCAAACTGAACCCCAAAATGAAATCAAACTTTTCTGATTTATCTTGAACATGAAATTATTTTCAGTTATTCTGTCGCCTCGTCCTCCCTCCGTCAACCAGCTGGTAACATTTCAACATCATCATGATATAAGTCAAATAAAGTGAAGAAATGTTATGTGCAGATGATGCTTAAATAAAAATATGTTAGCCATAGCTAAAATGTATGAATGTAAAAACAACCAATGCATACACACAAATACAAAATTGTACAATCCCCCTCGTGGACTATATAGATGCAACATGTGTTATTTATTGGTAGCTGTGTTGAATTTGCTTCTCGCTGTGAGTTAAAAACAGCTTGTTAGAGTCCACGGTGGGAGCCTTCAGCTTTTTTTTAAGACATGTTTGTGATCTATAGACAAGTACAAACCTTGGCTCACATGCCTTAAAAGGTTTTTCTATGATATTTACTGTTTTCTTACCTGTTGCATTTATGGATTTGCTCTATATTACATTATATGGTTTTAATCTGTTTTACTTCCACCACTCTCTCACTACAACACCACCATCTTTAGCTCCTCGTACATTACACAGTATGTTCTGTCTCTAAACCAACGCACCAGAGAGTACTTAGGCCAGACCTGGGCAACATAAGGCCATATGACGCCTTTTTACTCTGCTTGACCGGCCCTCCAACTGTATTTGCTTTAATTATTGGTTTTATTACATCTAAAATGGTCACATTCTTCACATTATTGGACATTATTATATTAGTGGTTGTGTCAAGCATACTTTACCTCACAGAAGTTGTTTCACAGAGGAACAAGGGAATGATTGATAAAAAAAGATATATAATTCTCATTTACTCATTTACTGAACTTGAAATGTAGAAAAATGTAATCATGATTTCCAGACAAAGGCGAGTAAAGACAAAGCGCAACAGTTGCTTATAAAAATCATGTGAAAAAAACAGCTTTTTATGAAGAGATGATTCTTATTGAGCAAACGTCCAGTCAACTTGGGTGGGCATTTGGTAGTATTAGTAGGTGGATCATAATTCTTTTTACTCTCACTGTATGGAGGTGGCAGCATGAGTTCCAGGCCCTCGATGGCTGTGATTTGAAGTTAAAACGTAAAATTGTCATTGTGTTTTGGGGGTCTGCCTATACAGCATTGCTCGGAGTCACTGGAAAGGAACTCTGTTTGAAGGAACTCTTCAATACTTAGTTTTCGCAAATGTATTTATTTGAGTTCACTATGAATGGCATCTTGCCACAAACATCTTCTTTTATTTTTATTAGATTGTTCTATGAGTGGGACGTCTTTGCTAATGGATGCATCTTAGTTAATTCATGTAAACAAGAACAACACTTTTTCAGTATTAGGAAGGGATGCTCCAGTATCGAATATCGGGTCCAATTCTGCACGGGGATTTTGTACTTGTATTACAAAAAGATCCACAATACAACCCGGCGCGTGTTACGTGACATCATTAGACAAAGTTGAAAAAGAATAAATGTTTAAGTGTGGGTTATTATCTGAAATTTGAATGCATCAGATGAAAATTAAACAATTGTAATAGCATGTATTAACGACTTGTGTCAGTAATCAGTTTCTGATTCCACAAGTAGCTAAAGGTTAGTACTTGTGCGTGTTCTTTAAAAAATTGTATCGGTAGTATCAGTGTCTTCATAGTGCTAACCTTTAGCTACTTGCCCATACTGAGTACCGATATGAGTGCTTATTAAAGGCCATAAAGCCTAATTCATTCTGCAGACACAAACGATAAGCGAAAGCTGTGCGTTGAAGCGAACTCCCAATAAACGTAAAGCTGTAGAACTAATTAAATGATATGTAACTGACTGTTTATACATCTCATCAGTTTATAGGGAACTGACTCAGTTTCTTAAATTTTATGATATATCGTCTAAAGTTTTGTTTAAATTCTATACATTTTGCTTATGATTTCTGTCAGAGTTAATAAAATCTGGACATGTCTCACATTTCAGTTTGTTATAGTAATGATATATTATCATATCTTCTGTGAATGTTATAAAGTCGAAGAAAGGAGGATTACAAATATAGTTATCTGCCTGATAAAGGGTCAGTAAATTAACTGTATAAGTTATTTAACTAAATGTTCAAACCAGAATAAAACTCACGCTCGTTATTTCTGTATATTTGTGAGTGCGTGAGCAGATAAAGATCCTAGACTTTCCACACTGGGTCCTGCGGCTCGGTCTGACATTGCTGCCATATTAGCTCACATTGTGCTAATGTGTGTTCTTATGGAAAGAGGAGAAACAGGACCTGCGTTCACCTTGGCCCTCAGGGTGCCATCGGGGTAATGTTATTTAGCTGCTTTGATCAAAGCTGCTCAGATATGGGGGGTTGAGCATTCGCCCGGAGCCCCATAGGAGAACCGTTCCTCGGATGCAGTGCAGGCTAGAACGAATTGTTCAGACAATACAATTAAGAGATCACCTTATGGATATACTGCGCACACAGACGACCCGATCCACCTCTGGCTGCAGGCGGCATGAGTCCTGTCAGAAAGCATTTGGTTGCCAGCAGGACGCTGAACTGCGCAGGTGTGTGAGGTCCGAGAGCTGCCACAGCCGCAGCTTGATGTATTTTAAACGGCTTATTTACGAGCATCTTTTCATGGTGGATAGTCCTCGCTGGCTGCCTTCTGTATGTTAAAAAGCGGAGACACAATCTGTTGAAGGCGTATGTCTTGTTTGTTTATGGCCAGTGGATTTGTGGGTAGTTGTCTGCGTCCTTGTTGAGTGATCTGGATACGATCTCATCGCCTGGATGCTGCTGACTTAGTTTTAACTCCCTACAAGAGCGAGAGTGTTGTGTAGGATATTTACTCCCTACACCGGCATGCACACACACACACACTCACACACACAGGTTACCAGCTGAAATACTTGGACTTTCTAGGAAAATCTATAATATGTGTCATCCCCCACCGTGTCCCCCTGAAACCATTATTAGATTGTGTGTGCGTGTGTGTGAGTGGGGGGGCTTTTTTGTGTTTTTTTGTGTTTTCATTTCAGAACAGTTTCAAACACACAGCAATGGCCGAAACACTATTATCATGTTGGGCCACAGTGTCATTAGCTCAGGCAACTGTAATATGGCATTCTCCACGTTGTTCCAAAACTGAATCCAGCACTTGTTTGACCACAGTTGTAATCTTTGGAAATATGTGATCAACAGTTGGCACGGAGTCATTTTAGGCCCCAGCTACATGACAATGTATCAATGTTTCAATCCACCTATTTTTATAGTTATAAAAAACATGTTATTATGCAGAAATGCAGTGGAAAGAGCTGTTGCATCACAGATAGATACTCAAGTATTCAGAATAAATAACTTTACTGACCAAAGAAATCCGAAGTGCACATCAAAAAGCAGCTGCTGTTCTCAAAACTTCTGGGGGTTGGGCAAGGAGACAAACATCAGCTTTTCGTGGTCTTAAAATGTAGTCCGTAATATAGTCCAGAACCCTGCCGTGGAGTTAGTCTTAGTGCACACAAGTAACTTGCTCTGGACCTCCATGCGCTCCGAGCGCTGCAATGCGTTCAATGACTTCTTGAAAAGTCTGTCTCGAAAAAGGTTTTGACAATAAATCTGCAACCAAATCTTTTCATCATCTCCTGCAGTCATTGTAGATTGACAAAACTGCTATTAAATCTACACAACTATATTCTCACTCGCGCAGCTTTCTACAGATGCAGTCGACTAGTCCTGTCGAGTAAACTCTCTGAATATCTAATCAGAGGGTGTGAATACACTGACATTAAGCAAGGCCGGCCAGAATGCCCTGAGTCGCCAACTCAAAATCTGATTGGCTGAAGCAGCAGCGTGACCGACATTTATTTTACGCTGCAGATGTCTTCAGAACTAGACGGTGAAGGCTTCAGGCAGATTTCTTTTCCTTGGTAACAAGTGATGGCTTAAAAGTGATTGGTTGAAAGCTTCAATATGAAAATACACTGCTGGAAGCAGCACAGCCAGGGGGGAGGCCATGGAAGGAAGCAGACAGGGCATTTAGATTTATTCAATAAGGATTCATGGGCAAAACATAATTATCATCAGGCTGTGATTCAGACATTTTTCTTTGGCCTACAGAGATTATAAATATAGATAACAAAGGCGGCCTCCAGAGTGTCATGAGTCCCAGTCCATATTCTACTGGGACTTAGTAGTTTTATAGTTGAGAGTAGCCTGTAATAAGAATCTAACTTTGTCATCTGGTGTCCAGACAAATGTCTGTGTACTCTCCATTGTTCATGCAAGGAATATATTTTACTCTGCTCGCGTGTGTGTGTGGTTTTATTATACAATCAAACAACAGCACCGCAGGAGACATTTCAGCTGGAACATAGTTTTCAGTGTTTCTGCCATTTCCGTGTAAACAGACATCGTTACATTCATACATATTGTGTAATTTGTGTAATTTTATCAAATCTTTCAAGCTTTATTCCCAGAAGTAAGGGCTTATGCGTTTAGTATAATTAAGGTTTGCCTGCTCTAGTTTTTTGGGGTTTTTTTTGTAGTTTGATTCATCTTGAAAGATGTAAACTTTTCATATTCAGATCTACAATAGTGAGTCCTTCAAAAACTAATAAGGTTTTTTGTGAACTTGTTAAATGTGATTAAAAAAATTTATACTTGTATCTGAAATAAGGTATTTTTTTGAACTCCATTGCAGGTGAGGTTAATTGGTGACTAATTTGCTCATGAGTGTCAAGAAATTAATACGTCCTTAGTTTGCTTTTCCTTTAACCTTTTTATTGAGGACACAACAGTGATGAGCTGCTCCACAAAAAAAGTGGAAGACTGACCAAATCTTGAGTTTGTCGCTGGGCCACATAGGAAAGCGAGAGAGGTTTGAATTATTTACCTTCATCACTCAGTCATTTACTCATTGATAATTGCTCAGGTTTTTAGGGCTCCTCCAAACGAGACCTCCCATCAAACTGAGTATTTCCAACTGTGGAGCAGCAGTGGGCCTTCAGTATATGAGGAGATTCACTGTGACAGTCGGGCAGGCGGGTGGCGAAAAGGAGCACAGCAGCTGCTGGTGCGAAGACAGTTTTCTTTCCATCTAATTTGATTTTGGAGAATATTTGACAGAATTGTCTCGACCTGTGTGTGGAAGTTCACCTCATCAGATACGACAGTCTGCCTGACTGGCAAAACTCCCGAAGACAGTCTGCAGTAGATGCTGCCTGGTTGATAGAAAATGTGATTTACTTTTAATTCAAAGTTGTTTTGGAATCAAAAGTTTGTTTTTTTTGGGGTCCTATTCATCATTTCATTTCAGTTTAGCCATGAACCACCGAACCACTTGGTCAAACAAAGCCAAGACGGCATCAGAGACACACATGAATGGCAGTCTGTGAGGATGCAAGTTGGAAATAAGCATATACCTCCTACATCCCACTATGGGAATGTTAAACAAAGGAGAGGAAAAAAAAAGAAAACAGCTGCATATTACTGAATCCTCAAATGTAAAGTTTGACATTTTTCAAAGAAATGCTGACAAAGGTGTATTTTCAGAGTGATCTTGTTCAAATATTCTGAACAACACTGCTCATCCACCTCAAGAGGGTCTGCAGCCACACACCAGGTTATAAAACGGAGAAATCATTTCTGTTTCCTACACAAGCGCTTTGCATGTGTGACATGCTTGTGAATGCATGAAGAATGGATGAACATGAACCCAGCCACACTTCCTTCCAAGTGAACAGTGTGCAGGGAGAGACACACAGTCTGTCAGGTGATTCCTGGGGCATTGATCTGGAGCATGTTTCATTTGTAGACAATCAGTGTTATTATGGAAATGACATAATTACACCAAATTAGTGCACAGCGAGCTTTTAATTGAGGCACAGAGCTCTGCCTCAGCGGTCAGATCTTCCTTGCAACTGAAGCTCTGACGAGGTGTTGCCTTTCTCTCGGGTGAGATAAAAGCCACCGAATGTCAAAATGACATTTGGGAGACAGCTCATAGCTGCAAAACACAATTGTTAACCATTTTGCCAACTGGAGCGTCTTCAAGCAATCAGCCAGCCGGCTATCTCGCACTTCATCGATTCGTGTCGGTTACAAAATCCCATTATGATCTTGTTATTAACAGTGTTGTAATGGTAACTGCACCTCTGAAAGTGAATTGTGAACCTTCCTTGTGCCTGTATGGACAGGTATTCGAGGAACGTGACGGATCACAGCTATATCATCACCTTCTTCACCACCTGCTTCATTTTTCCTCTCGGGGTGATATTCTTCTGCTACGGGAAGCTGCTCCGGAAGCTCAAGAAGGTCAGTAGTCACACAACAGAAACAGGAAGCATGATTTTATGAAGCTTAATCATGATTATTTAAAGGTCCCATATTATACCGTTTTTCAACAATTTCATGTAGTTGTCAGAGGTCAAAAAAAAATTGTGTTCAAAGTGTGTTTAACCAAATCCACCATTGGTCCTGAATTTCAGTCAGTCTAAAAGTCCCTCGTGAACACTACTGAGAACAGGCTGTTTCTGTGTCTGTCTCTCTCCTCGCCTTCTCCACGCCACTCGCAGAAAGAGAGTGGCAATTTTGCTTCTTGGGGAGCCTGTTTGTGTTAAATTTTTTCTTTGTTTATTAGCTGCAGTTGTGTGCTCGCGACTTGTTCTTAATTATAAATGAGTTTCTAGAGAGGTTGAGATTTTGGCTGTTTTTTTTTTAAGGTGTGTGGGTTTGGAAATCAAAGTCATTAACAAAGACATTAACAGACTGGGCAATACTTCGCAGATCAATATCAAAGTAAGTTCTTAGTAAAGCAAGATAAAAAAAAACGTATACTTCCCAAATTTGATTTCTCTGTTTTTTCTCTAAATTTCTCTAAATGTCTTTTTTAACATTGGCAGCAAAGACTCTTCTATTCTAAAAAAAAAAAAGGATTGTAAATTTAAGGAATCTTAGGTTCCATTCACACAGCAATGTTTCAAGTGAAAAGGTATAATTTTTACTTTTAGCATTTACATGATTTTGAAAATGATGTCAGTGTACATGGAAATGGCAGAAGTGCTGATCACAATGTCGTTAGGATGTTCTTCTACTCGTCAGTGCTGTTAGTTACCTCCGCCAAGGAGGTTATGTTTTTGCCAGGGTTTGTCTGTTTGATTGTTTGATTGTTTGATTGGTTCCTGTCTTGCCCCAACTTAGATTCCATTAAATTTTGAGAGTGATCCAGATAACCATATGGATACAAAAAAATATCAAAAGTTTTCCCCCTTTACTTATCATTGAGCCATTTTCAAAAGAATCATATCTCTTGGAGATCACATCTGATTGACTTGTAAAAATTCAGTGATCAGTGGATGGTCATATCTAGTAAGGTGTAAAATTTCATCCGGTTCAGATCAAGAATAAGGTGAGGAAAAATTCTGGAAGTTAACATTGGAAACCCCATTTATGAGTTTCAAAAATCATAACTCATTTAATTTTGTATCAGTTCTCTTGAAATTTGACGTGTATATTTGGAGGATCATTGCCCTTATTTGTGGCAAATTTTGTCTTGATCCGATCCAGATTAACGATATGGTAGCACTTTGAAATTGGGAATTTTTCACTTTGAAAACGCCATTTGGCGGAGGTCTGCGCTCTCGGAGTGCTTGTCTAGTTGTTTTTGTAATGAAACCAGAGGAACATGCGCACAGAGAACAACATGCTTTAAACATTAACTATGGCGAGTACACGGACATTTGTATGGACAAATCCTTTTTTAAAAAGAATTTCTTCCCAGATTGGAATCTTAGACACCTAATTACTGTTGAGTGACCTGCAGTGATCCTCTGTTTCTTTCAGGTATCCAACGGTCGCGTGGCCACTGCCAGGAAGCCTGAGCGACAGGTGACCCGTATGGTGGTGGTGATGATTGTGGCCTTCATGGTTGGCTGGACGCCGTACGCTGCCTTCTCCATCCTGGTCACGGCTCACCCGACTATTGAGCTGGATCCCCGGCTGGCCTCCATCCCGGCCTTCTTCTCCAAGACAGCTGCTGTCTACAATCCCATCATCTATGTCTTCATGAACAAACAGGTGACACCTCGTTTTGAAGCCAATCTATTACTGTATTTTCTCCTTTCCACTTATACGGGTAACACGTTAAGAGTTTACTCCGTCTGTAGCTGAATTCCTTCACATTGTCTCACACATCAGTGTGTGTGAGAGTCACTGTAGAAACCAGTTCTTTTCTGTTGTTGTTGAGTTTTAGCCCGCTGCTCAATAATGCATTGGTGAATGAATAAATAAAATCCACAGAGTACAATTTTCCATGCGTGGCTCTGTTGAAAAATACATGAGCTACCTATGGAAGACTTGTGAGGCTTTCGGGGTTGAGAAAGGGACTGACACTGATAGTTCTTCTTGCTGTTTACTTTGTTCAATTTTACATTATTTTGTAATATTGATAGCTGCCATTGGCAGCGAGTAATTTACAACCACATTTGTTGGGTGTGAATATGCTTCTTTACTATCAATGACCCAAGCCTTGGGTACTGTTGTTTGTTGGAGGGTGCCAGAGATAGAAGACGTTGTGGCTATTGCCATCAACCACAGACTTCTCTGTTGAGACAATTGGTCTTGACTTAGAGTAACGGCTTTGTAATGTTGTGAGCTGATGCTCACCTCCCTCAGTGCTTCGGAGATTTAAATAACTGGATTTAGGGAGCGTGAATTAGCTCGTGTCATGTTGTGACAAGGCTCTTAATTACTGCTTCATTCGAGGCAACTTGCAGCTAAACAGGTCAGACAGCGGGTGACATAATGAAAGGAAAGAAGGCGTCAATTACAAAAGGTTGACAAAGGAGCCACCTCTGCACACACTCTGTAATAAGTCCAAGAATAATCAACAAATTAAAACAGTTGCATTTGAATGTATGTGTGTGGTACCTACTCCTGTAGGGTTGTGCCAATTGGCCTTTGGCAAATGAAGGAATGAACAATTACACGTCAACATGTTCAAGTGAAAATGGCAAACCGTTAAGTTTTTAGAAATGGCTTCCAGAGGGCCTCAAGTCTTGTGTAAACCGGGGAAATGCAACTTTCAGAGAACCATTGTCCACGACGATCGCAGTCAATAGTTTTTCTGCACATGTGCCAGTCAATCGAAAACATTATTGTTGGCAGATTTAAGATTGTTTGTGTTGGTCCCTGTTTACCATCCGACGGCACTTTCAGGCATTGTTTTTGTTTCAGGAAAGTTTTGCATATACACTGCAACATTTTAAAAAAAAAGTGTCCGTCTACACAGAAATGCTGGAAACTATGCAGTTAACATGTTACACCACTAGTGGCTGCTGTTGGCTGAGATGAAACCGCACACAGATGCACTCAGAGTAGAAAACGCCATAAACACTAAAACAATGCAGTTTTCATGTTGGTCCGTTAATATTTTTTTTTTTTTTTTTTGAGACCACACAGATTCACAGAGAGAACAATAAACATTAACAATGTAGACTCCGTGGACATTAGACCAAGTTGGGTTGTTATTACAGTGACTGTCAAAACTACTAAGTCCGAGGAGAATACGGACTGGAAGTCATGACGCTCTTGACGCCATCACATTACATCTAATCTAATCACGTGTGTGCAGAAGAACTATTTACAACAGTTGTGGTGCACAGTAGAAGAGCATTTCCATAAAAGTTCTATCTAGGGGGCCACTTTCAAAGGGTTGCATTTTCAGTGAATTGTCATCAAGTAAACAGACACTCAAAACACAATGGAAGTTTTCTGATTTCATTTGAAAACGTTGTCGTGTTAACAGGACCTTCGATTTGGAGACAGTTTCTAAATTCAGCAGATACTAAGTGAGTTTACACGATTAAAAAAGGCAGTTTAAGATGCTTGAAAGTTTACACAAGAATAAAAAAGCTCCAGATATTAAATTAATAAAAGTTTTGGGTTTTTTTAATCACCATATTTAAACAACTGAAATTAAACATAGCAACATGCACCATGAATCTTACATTTAATCCAAAGTGAGTAAAGTAAAGCTTGAATTTACAATGAAACTGAACAATCCCAATGCTTCTCAGTGTAACGCTTCATGTTATGTGTGGATTATTATTACAGGTTACATATTGCCTCCTTTAGTTTTTCTTTTTTTCTTCTCATGTGGTTTCTTTTATTTTTCTCTTGGTTTCCATAATTCTTTGTTTGATGTTAAGGTTTTAGTTTACTTTTATTTTCTATGCTCCTTGATACAGTGTTATACCTCAGTGTTATACCTCAGTCAGCCAGGTCTAAATCTGATGTTGAGTTGACACTCTCTACATCTCTTCCCCTGCATTTTCAAAAGCTATTTTTGTATGAAGGGGGCTTCAAACAAAGTACATTTATCTTATATATGGAGATGGTGTCCCAAGACATCCATCAGTTCCTCACAGAACCTCCTCTCAGGTTCAGATTGGACTTTGACCTAATTCTAGGTCAGTTCTAGGTCATGCAGTCAAGAAGAGTGTTGAAGTCTGCCAGCAATACACTAGAGTCTTGTTGGTGTGCCGTATCGCTCCAAGAGGGCCTAACAGTCTCAGCTTTTGTTTGGTATTTAGGCATAAACATTAATGGAAGACTTCTTTGGAAGACCGTTTTGTTCTTCGTACCTTGGTCAGGCTAACCTTGGTGTGGGTCCACACAAGAGTATCATGTTTGCAATTCCTCTAATTTTAGTAGTGTGGCAGATTTATGAAAGGAGCCTGTGTTGCATTGTACCTGACTGCAGTACAGTTGTACTGCATCTTCAGCTATTTTGTATCAGAGTTCAACGTGAACAAACTTCTGTCACATCAATGTTCTTTATTTCTCATCACATATTGTCTCCACTTCAGAAAGCAGAACCATGAATCTCGAGCAGCATCCTCACCTCCGGGAGGTGCTACAGGTCCAAGGACCTGTAACCCTTCAGTCATCAACTTTGCTAAATGGTGTACGGTGTTAAGCCCTTTCAAACCGACTCCCACCTCTAACGACTGAACTTTGTTGTGACCTCCATTCCGCTTCTCATCATTTCACACCTCCCTTTCCCCATGGACTGACCTTTCCCTTTCCTTCCATTGTAGGCTCAGTCACACCCTCCTCCTTCAGACATTTGCACATGTGACAATTCCCAGCACCAACACTGTTTCTGCCTCAGTGGTTCCTGGCTCCCTCTCACACAACATGTAGCAACATATCTACATAGAAGTAGTATTTATTCTCCCCTAAGGTGTTATCTGCACTCTCACTAAATATGATTGCTGTATTTTGAGTAATTATATCAACACTGCTGTCTACTACATATTTTTCAGAATATTGTAGATTTGTATTCACATCTTGCAGCTTATTCTATAGATGATGTTTACTATCTCCACTACTTACTTTCACACCTGCACTCCATTTACACTTTTACATGTGCTTGGCTTACTCAACTGTCGTATGTGTTGAATTAATGTCATCATATTCCCTTTCTTACTTTACTTTCACTCCGTTCATATGTCCATAACTGCTTTTTGCACTTCTGTAGGAAAAAAAACCCAAACAAAAACGGATCACTGGAGTCGCACTGTGGAGGTCATTGATGAAAATCATATATCAGGTCTGAAAGAAGACAAGATTCTGGAGAAAGGCAGAGGCCACACTGTATGGGTCACAAACCAATCACATGGCTAAGAAAGGGAGACCCGTAAAGACTTACACATATAGATTATTTACAGCCACCAATTCCAAAATGCGTGATTTGAAATGGGAAAGCCCGAATGTGGTGCAGTGGTTATCACTCTCAGGTTGAGAATGTCCTTGTTTCAAAACGTGTGAACGTGTGACTGTGTGTGTCTCTGTGATGGAGTGGTAACGTGTCTTCAATGCAGTCATTTGGGATGAGCTCCAGGTGCCAGTGACCTAAAGTTAAATAAATTGGTGAAGACGTCAGAAGGATGGCTTTGGAATGTAGGAAGAACCCAGTGTAGACAAAGAGAAAAAAACAAAACAAAACATAGATGTGGGGAAGTCATTCTTCAAATAAAGACCCCAGACACGAATAAAACCCGGGTTGTTCTCTTGCTCACCACCTATGTTCTGTAGAATTCTTTATACTCCTGCCACTAAACTGTACATTAAAACTGTCATGGCCAGCTATAGAATACATGACCAAATATGAATCTTTCATGTATAACAGTTTAAGGTAACTATTCTAGAAAACTGACTCCACATAAAAGGCATAGATTCTGAGAAATTCCTTCATCAAACACTGACTGATGCTAATCTGTCTGCTGTATTCAGTCTTTAATAAGCTGTCTGTATTTAAAGCTGGGCTGATGTAAAAAAAAAACTTAGGTGCTTGATGGGGATTTTTTCTCTTGTTCTCTTGGTTTCTACAGGTTACAAAACATTCAGTCTCATTGGAATTCCACAATTCAGGACGAATGCTGCTTGTAGGTTTTTTGTTTTTTTTTTAAATGAGGTCTAGAGAGTAAAAGTGAAAAAGGCATCTGCATTCACATAAAGCCTGAAATAGTGTTAAACCCAATCCACATGAGTTCTGTAATGTCACCTTTCTTGACCATCAGGGTGGAGAAGAGATTGAGATATATAACAGTGCACAAAAAGATATTTGGAGGTTCGAGGGGTAAGAGGGAAAGAGACAGCTTTGAGACACACAAGGAGGAGCAGCCCATTTGGTTTTGTTAAAAACGAAAAGAATGTGAACTTTCTTTGAATACTGTTTTGGTTGTATAACTTTTGTAAGAATAAGTTGTCCTGTATTGAGAATGCTGAATACAGTGGATTTAAGTTAAAAAGCACAGCCTGGGGTCTCTGAGCTGATTTGCTTGGGGCCTCCACAGGTCTGGCAGGGTGCTGGGTGCACAAGTGATGATGATTCAGTCCCGCTGGCCCTGAGTGCTGGGGGATGTTGCCACGAGCCCCCCAACATCGAGTTCTCGTCGTACCGAGTTGACGAGCCTCACACATGTCCATCTTCTAAGCAGGAGATATATTTAATTAATTAATTTATTTTTGAACATGTACAAAGAAACAAGATGAACATGCAGTAATCCGCATGACACACACGCTATTTTTTACAATATGTAAGTCACATGTTTGAAAAGGAAGAAGGATAACTATTTTGATCCTACCCCTTTAGATGTCTTATCATTACAAGTCGCACAAAAAAAATGTTTTCTCTTTTCTTAATTTATGTTAATGTTGTTATATTCTAAACCCAATTAACAAAAACAATGACAATTTTTATAAACAGATTGTTTCCCTTCCACCAGTCAATAGTGCAACACCATAACCCACAAGCCTTCGCTCTCATGGCAAAACCCTGCACCTCATCAAAATCAGCCCTTCATATTTTGACAGTTGTTCAATCTCGACACAAAACTTATTCCATATTTTTACACCACGGATGATGAGACAGAAGCTCTTCAGGGTGGTTTTTTCCCTTAAGTTGGAACTATTTTCTTTCTCACTGACCCTTTTCTGAATGTTGCCCTACAGCAAGTTGTTCCTTGCTTTAGACAGTGTTTTCAAAGTTTTGAACTTGATAAGGTCAGTGAATTTTAAAGTTTTCAACTGTAAGAACAGTGGATTGGTGTGGCAGCTGCTGTTTGGTTTCTGCTATGAATTCCCAGAATGTAGAATTTATCAACTCATGCATCTGTTTTGGTAGTTTTATATATTTATTTATTTGTTTATCATTAGTAAGCCCTGCTCAGGCTAGAGGAGAACTCACTCTTCTTAATTCACTGTCTTCTTAAGAATGTCCAGCCTTTAGATGCTCTGGTTTTGCAGTTTTGGTTGGATGGTAAATCACTGCTTCATCAGCTTCATAATCAGCCACATTAAGAAAGAACTCCATGAAACAATAGTTCAAAACATGCTACCTGACTAAGATTGTTCCCCCCTGGTGACCCTTATACAGACGTTAAGGCTTAAAGAATCATAAAGAACCCTTTGTTGTTCATGCTAATAACAACCATGTTTCAGGCATTTTGCAATTACAGTGGCATTTTGTGACCTTCTCTGCGCGTTAGAGTTTCAAATGCTATTATTTTGTTGGAGGGAAGTGTTGTGTAACGGTTGCTAGTGGTTTTAAGTACAGATTATAGATTTTACAGTGAACAATAATACACTACACTGCTGCCGTCAAATCAGCCGTTTGCTTTTGTGTGTCATCCGAGGGTTGGAGAGGCATTATTGCCACACTTAGCAGAGCTTTACTAGTTTAAAGGAAGCCATTTGGGAGCTTGTGTGTCAAATTAGACAGGTCATTAAGGGTCAGGAATCAGGATTTCTCCCCAGGGCTTTACAGAGGGGGAGCACTGAATAAGGTCAATTAGTGTAATGTAATGTGGAAAGCAATGATTGTCGGGCTATTAGTGAGAACCTGTTGAAAAAGGCTCAGGTCTTCCAAGAATCACCCCACTGCCACTGACGTTGTGTGTTTATGAGACAGCTGTGCACACAGTATATTTTTATTTAAATCCTTCTAAATTTATGAAATATTTTAAATAACAATTGGATTTGAGAGTGTTATTTTGGTGTTATGTGTGTTGAGAGTTAAATGATCTAAGAGGTAGTTAGGTAAACTTAACCTGACAGCTGGATACAACTCTCATTGAAGGGCATTGTAATCTTTCTGTATGCATCACCCAAACAAGATGAGGTAGCATCTCAGGTTTGGGTATTTTACATGGCTACTAGCTGGTTGTTTCTGTTTCTCGCACGCACTGCGCCACTGTGCGGCATGTTGATTCCCTTCTTAAATCTCTGTAGTTGCTAACATCACAATTTTCTCACTAATGTGACTACGCTTCTCATTTATTGGCTCTCTAAGAACCTGTTAACTTAAAGTTACAATTCAAAATGCATCACTTTTGCTTTTTCATTTCAGAAAAGTCGCGTTTAATGGAAAAGTTTAAAAAATGATGTCTGTTTACATGGCACTGGCAGAAATTAAAAAAAATATATATATATGTATTTAGCATGCCAGGCCACTAGTGGGTGCTGCTGTTTGTTTTTGTAACAAAACCACACATATCCAAAGAAAACAGTACACCATAAACATTGACAATGGCAAGAACACCAACATTAGTATGGACAGACGACGAAGTTGGATTGTTATTATGAGTATAAAATCTATAGAACTACCGTGTCCCAGGAGAATATCAACCGGGAGTCATGTCACTCCGGACACTGCCATTGTTATTGTTCATCTATATGCCCCATGTGAATAACTATTCGCCATGGTCAAAGAGCCCATGCTTCAGTAGCAACATTTCAGAGACATGTTCCAAGCAAACATCCTGAAAATATTAATTATTTTTGAAAGAACTGCCCAAAATTCCATAACATTGTGCAGTTCAGCATTGACTGAAAGAGCCAGGTTGAGTTTATAGCTGTCAAACAAAGGTTCAGTTACTTTTTCCAGCTGCGTGGTGAATGTATAATGCTTGTGTTCAATATAAGCTAACTTCTTTCACTTGTATTTCTTTTCTGTTTAGTTCAGGAAGTGCGTAATCCAGCACTTCACCGACTTGGGGGGCATCCCAGAGAGCAACATGAATCAAACCTCAGAGCGACCCGGAATCACTGCCGAGAGTCAAACTGGAGAAATGTCCGCGATCGCTGCCCGCATCCCGGTGGGCGGAACCACATCGCCTAGATCTGACGATTCTCCGACCGACGGAGGCTTGTACGCTCAGCTTCCCATCCCGGAGAACAAAGTGTGCCCAATGTAACCGTAGATCTAATCTCAGTAGATGTTCTGTTTCCCCAAAAGTGCGTATTAACCTTCTGTATTCTAGCAACAGTGTGTCTCAGAAATACTTTGGACCTCTGTGTAGGGATAAAATGTTTTGTACATTTCTCAAGATGGAAGGTGCAGTGTGAACTTTTAAAATGTTTTTGATGATTGCGGATGCTCTGTGCTTACTTTGCAGAGAGTGATTAAGGACAGATGTCTAACAAAATACGTTCTGTGGTCTCATTTCAGTAGCTTAATTAATATTTCAATGCAAAAGATCGACAGAAGGACCAAGAAAGAACTGTAGAGGCAGAAACACCAAGTTAACGTCCTGTACATATTCTTGCCTGCCACACTTTGTTCGTCTGTTCAAGATTGTCTTGGATATTCTCTCGACCAGTATCGCACGCCTGGTGCAGTGTGTCACATTAGAGGGCACTTGATTCAACTTGATGGCACCCGTCTTCACATCTTCAATGAAGAAAGGACTGAAAAAGAAAAAAAAACCTTGACATCAGTTACTTGTGGGGCAGCCAGGTTTTTTTTTCTTCTTTTTTTTTCAAATTCTACAATGCTTCCAGCCTTTCATCCCGCCCTCAAATTCTCCTTTGAAGCCTCATGATGGTGCCTGCAGAGAAAGCGTTGTTTTCCTATGCTGTTTCAGTATTTGCTTTGGCAGCAAGCCTCATTCATCTTCTTGGGTCAAAAGGGATGGAGCGGTGTTCTGAATTTGGATATATATTTTTTTTATTTTACTCCAGCGCAACCCTTGTACTCTGGTTCGGGTCAGAGCTTTCATCTTTTCGTGAAGATGGCCAATGAGACTTGGAGATGCCAGTCTCGTGTTTCCTCTGCTGCAGATGTAGGAGGACAACTTATTCATAAAGTGCCAGCGGGGGATCGACAAACACTCCCACAACTGCAAGAAGACCACGTTGTGCACCACGTCGTCAAACTCTCGGTTTGCAGGTCACTGCCTGCGGAGATGATACAACGCACCAATAATCAACACTAGCACAAGAGCGGCTTTGCCTACTAGCCAGGTACAGAAGCAACGGGTACTCCCATCACAAGCACAGGCCGAGAACAGCAATAGCGAAGCTGAATACTGACACGCCGGTGAACACGTCGGCATCGGCTGCAGTTGATAGTAGCAATCAGTGTTAAGATGTCTTCTGCTTGTTGTGCATGTTTGTTTACTATTAGCTAATATCTGTCAAAGCACCGTCCACAGTGAACCACTATGTTAAAAAAAAAAAAAAAAAACAACAACAAAAAAAAAAACAACTAATGTTCAGTGTCTGTTCCCAATGTGTTGATATGTGTTCCCATCATGTTTTTTTCTCCATGGTCGGGAGTAACATCCTAAAACATGTGTGCCAAATGAATGCCTGGGTATCATCAGCACAACATATAGCTTTTTACCCAAATCCAGAATCAAGACATTTAACAAACCACAACTCTATGTTGTTTAGTGTAAACTCTAGAAAATTTGATGTCCAAATAGAAAATAGTGTAGCAAGTTCCATTAATCTCAATACATAACTTGAACAAGATTAATTGACTAAAAATGTTGGTAAAGGCAAGACTACACTCAAAGATTTTTCTACTATCATTAAAAAATAGGACTAAATCAGAACTTAAGCTCTTGGCCCAAGTCTTTTTTTGTACTATAACATCTGTATTGTGCATTGCCAATCATTGAAAAAATAGGAAGGAGTCGAAAAGTGTCACATTTAAAGGGCAGGAACCTGACAAAAATTCTAGAATCAACCTGCTTCTCAGAATGACAAAGATACCAAAAATAGTATTTTCTTAAGACAAAGCTAAACCAAAATACATAAAAATGTGAAATGTTTTTCATGAGAATAATTATATGATGACAATTTCTTTGCAGGAGCAAGAATATATACCTTTGATTGACTTTTCCAGGTAATGTTTATGATTTAATTGACCGATCATCCAGATTGTATTTTGCAGTTTCATCAGTAGTTTACTTGCGAGTAAGGATTCAATTATTTCAGATTTGGTTCAGTTTTAATGGTGATTTTAACTGTCTGTGACTGTGGCCCAATTTAGTGATTTAAAGTGGTCAAGCCATATCTCAGGTCTGTCAAAATGTGAGTTATTGTTTTTAAAGACTGGTTCTCTGAGAGATATCCTCATGTGTCATTGTGCCTAATTACCAAATTAGGTTTTCCACAACAGTATTTATTTCCCAGTGTGTGTGAGCCGTAAAAATGCAGTATAGGGAATGATTGGTCACAAAGCTGTGACAAAATCAAGAGCAACAGAAGATGTTGGAAAAAGACCCAAGAAGGAGAAGAACATGTATCTTATAAAAAAAAAATTTAAAAAAATAAAAAATGGAAAGGAAAAAGTGTTTTCAGTTTTGGTTACTCTATTCTATTAACTTAAACACCTCCCAGTGTCCCAGTGTTTAGCACAATCTGCAAACACACCCACTATTCTGTAGATCACCTTCCATTTGTGTTTGGGTAAAATCACATTTTCAGCTGTTTTTAAGCATTCAAACGGGATGCACCGATACCGATACCAATACTAGTATCAGGTGTGATCCTGCATTGAATATTTGTACTCGTACTCAGAAAAACATTCCCCGATACAACCCGAGGAGTACTACGTAGAGGGTTTACAGGACCTACTGTATGAAGCAATGGTGCAGCATTCAGAGGTTAAAAAGCAGAGGAATTAAATTGTCTTTATGAGGGTTCCTGCTCATTGGGTGTTATATGTAATTTAGAGGACGGACAGGCTGGCCAAGAAAGCAACGGTCAAAACAACTACAGACACTAACATCATGTTGGCGAGAACAGAAGGAAAAGCTACAGTGCATCCCTAAAACAGACCTTTAGTATATTGGGCATTTGGTTGTAATGCTTGATGGTAAAGGCCTCTGCAATGTGCTCCATTCTGTCAATAAGGCCATGTTTACACGTACCTGGGTTTAAATAAAAAAACGGATATTTCCCCCTCTATGTTTAAAAGAAATCTTCATTTAGACAGACCGGCATATACACCTGCTTCAGAGCTGCTTTGAGCATGACAAAGGGGCAGGTGTAAGCATGAAAACATGACAGCCAATCAGAAAACACCACCACCACGTCAAAAAGTGTGACGTAAATATCCGCCTACCCCCCTTTAGATGTAAACAAAGACAGATTTTTTTCCAGATCTCCACTGTGGCCTGAGTTTTCAGGAATCATCGTTTGTGATGAGTCGTTGCTGCGTTCATGTGTAAAAGCGAGGCCCAAACGCAGGGAAATATCACAGTTTTTTCAAATACCCGGGTACGTGTAATCGTGGCCTCGGTAAACCTCAAAAGTAAGAAGAAGTAAGAAGTAAGAATCTACAACTGTGTGATGTCTATCAGTAAAATCATTTCTGTCTTTCTTGCTCATCATTAGGTTTGTTGTTTAACTTTATATTAATTCATGAGATTGTATTTAACTGGTGTTGAGCTGGATGACGTTATAACGCAGGTTCTCTCTAATACTCAACACTTCTCGTGTCTAGCACACATGTGGTGTAGCTAGGTGTAGAAAAGTTCATAAATGTGTGGACATGATCTCAGATCGCTGTAGATCTCCCAGCATGCTTAGCCTTTATGTGAAAATGAATGCAGCAGCGGCCGATGGCTCGAAAATAACAAGATGTGAATCCTTCAAGCATCCCGTCATGACACTGAGGTCCAGCTTTAAGTGAGGGCAGTGACTCAGGTTACTGTGCAGTAACATATGTTAAACAAATATAGATACTGGTGTGTGTGAGGGGAGAATCCAAACAGATTCATTTGAAAAGTATCAATTAGTTGATGTCATACTTTTGAATGTTCATTCATTGCTTATATTGAAATATTGACACTTCTGTCTACAGTTGCATCGTAAAATTGAAATTGGGCTCATGGGTAAACATATGCTGTCGTCTCTGTGTACCAGAAGTCATTCTCTTAGCAATTCCCAAGCATCCTCCAACACTAACACACATACACACAGAGACCCTGTAACAGGCAGCACGATATATAGTATGTACAGTATATAGTGAATGCATCTTGAAGATCAGACAGGATATAAATCAAAACAAACTTTCCAGTCTTACATTTGGGTGCACAGATTATAAACTGCACTGCATGTCGTTACAACTCCCAACATGTACAAATGGGTTGAAGGCCTTGTTTCTATTTCCTACCTACCTACCCTGAATATCAAGTCGCTCCATCTGTTTGTTGTATTGTACTTAAAGAGGCATGTTGAGACTTGTGCTGCTGTACGTTTTTTTTGTGTCATGAGTGCTGTTGTCTTGGGTTTACATTGAGTTTCTCTGTCATAGATGCACGGTCGTTATAACAAATGTCTGTAATAAAGTATATTTTTTTGAAAAGCAATCATGCATTCTGTTGTTTGGTATTGAATGAGTACTGCAAGATGTGAGGTGCAGTCTAAATAACAATTCAAACTTTCAGTCTTTTCTTCTTTACCACTTGAGTCGGTTCAGGGCCGTAGAGTGTTGGAGCCGACTCAAACTGTCACTTTGCTATTTACAAACAAAGACCGCCCATCCTTCTTTTAATCCGCTTCTATCCCAGTCAACTATGGGCAAGGGCAGGGGTACACCCTGGTCTGTACAAACAGAACAAACCCTCACAATTAAATGTAAACAACAATAAACAACTCACAAATATACAGATTGTGCAATCTTGCATTCTCAATTGTCTTGAAAGTTTGAAGAGTGAAAAACAGAAGCGACCAGCTCAGTGTGTTCAATCAGGCCGCGCAACAGCATAAACCTACAACCACAAAGAAAAAGGCCATTAACCAGAACCAGCCCAAAACATAAACCTTATCAAAGTTAGAAGATACAGAGAGCACAAACACAAGCATGAGACGCAAAGTTATTGGCCTGCAATCGTGACAGAAATGTAGTGGGAGTGACGAGTTCACTCCAGCTGCCTGAACGTAGAGCAGCAGAACACCTTTCATATATGGTACAAGTCAGATCGAAATCAGAAAAATTTGATCGCACATACATCTTACATAGATTATCTTAAAATATTTTAATTATATTATATTTGAATAGACATATCTTAATAGATTTGTATTAGAGGTGTTTATTAGAGATTTTGAAATTTTGTTTATGAAATATGATTACTGGCCCTTTTAGGACATCAAAAAGAATGAAATAACTTCAATCTAGAAGAAGAGACTCCTGATTATATCAATATACACAAATATGAAAACGAAAACGTCATCCTGGAGACTTAAAAAATAAGGGATTTAAAGGACAAATCCTAATCAAACTATCTTTAGTTTACCGACGGTAGTACTGGAGGCTGACAAAAGGTCATCCAGTGTATCTGCATGGTTAGATACAGCCAAACAATTTAAAAATAAATTTCTCCACTGCTACAATGGTGTTCATGATTTTAATTGAATCTTTATTATGAACCTTATGAACTTTGTTTGAAGAATAGATTTTTCATACAAAGAAATCATTATAGACATAGTTAGTTTTAGACACAGTTTTTCAGGGACTTCTAAAGGCAGAGGAAATCAGGACCAAAGAGTTAGAAAGAAAATCCACATGACATACAGCTATTTGTCCGTGAAAGGTCAAACTAAGTAAGACTACACAGAAAAGAATCATGATAAAGTCATATTTTGGGTGATTGACTGGAGGACTGTGAAGTGAAACTTCTGAAAGCAGAAAAACTTTATTTTGGTGTCAGGTTACATGAGCGGAGCCACTAATAAAGCAACTTTTTAAAAATGACTCCCATAGTGGAATGCTGCGATTCCATCTTTGTGAAAACAAATAAATGAGACATTTTTGAAAATGGTGCTACTGCGCATGCACGCCACGGCCGTAAATAGTTCTTCTGTCACAGAGACGGTGAATCCAAAAGCAGTCACAGAGCCAGAGTTTATTGTCAGAAACTCCGAAAGCAAAGAGATCTAAAAACTGTAATCCAGGAGGTAAGCCCAAAAAACACAAACATATCAACATTTTCTCTGCACGTGCCAGTTGATGGAGAATTACAACAATGTTTCCTCCAAAGTGTCATGACTTCCAGTCACTATTCTCCTGGGACTTTGGTAGTTTTATAGTTGACAGTCACTTCAATAACAATACAACTTGGTCTTCTGTCCATGCAAATGTCTTCGTACTTCCCATTGTTAATGTTTATACCATATTGTTCTCTGTGCAAAACAGCCCCCACTCCTGGCCTGGCATGCATACTACATGTTTTGTGAATGGACATTGTTTGAAAACAATGCATTTTCACTTAACCCGTTGTGTAAATGGGGCCTTAATATCTTCTTGAAGCTTTTCTGTCCCAGACTGGCATCCTGTGAACTGCAAGTAACAACTTAGTTATTCATTCCTTTACATAACCGCTGAGGTTTCTCAACAAAACATTAACAAATATCAAAGTGGAAGATTTATATCCATAAATTTCCACTTTTTACCACAATAAGTTCAAATATGAAATTAAATCGATCTCGACTCAGACTTAGTTTCAACATGTAGTTCCAAATGCAGCTTAAGTTGAGGCTTCATGCTTTCATGTTCCCGGCACAAAACACACTGATGTATGTTGCCATATTTTCTCAATCAAACAAAATTCATACCTTATATTCTTCTTTGTTCCTGTGTTTTGCTCTGCTAAGTTAAAACAGTTGGCTGCTGACAACTCACATAATGCATTAAAGCCACCTACACCTGTATTGAATTTGTATTGCTTTTGCAAAGCCAAATCCCTCAAAATGGGCCAGTGCTCGGGTCATAGCACACCGGTTGACAATCACTGCTTTAAAAGGAAACATAAAGACATGCAGCAGAGACATCATATGACTGGGAAAAGCACACTCCTACCCCCAATTATCTGTCAGTCTCATATTTGAGTTGGTCGTCTTGAGAAAAAAAAAAAACCCACAGAAACCTCATTTACCGTGAACGAGTGTCTCTTATAATAAAAAGAAAAATAAAGATTTTCTGTCTTCACTCTCTTTCAATATTACTCTTCTTCCAAATGAGGGTTTCAAGGTCTCCTCAGCTCCAATGCTGAAGAAATCAATAATTGCAACCTACATGTGACGACAGATGTTAGACCACATGCATGTTGTACCGCCGGCGCAACACATCACGAAGCCCATTAAGTGACCCGGTCACATAACTGCCATCAAGGAGCAGCGGGAATCTGTCCGGACCACATTATGACGGCATTATGAGAACATGTTCTTAAGGCCGGGTCTTAAAGTTGAATGAACCGGTGAAATTGTTGGGGACTAAAAGGTGTGATTTCCAGTACAGATGAGCAGTCAGGCACACACACACACACACACACACACACACACACAGACACACACACACACACACACGTCAAGTGTGTGTGGTTTTTTTTTTTAAACACTCCGTCTCCTTGCTACTGTACATGTTAAAGACTTTCAGTACTGGTATCGGTACTCGGTATAGCAGGTAGCTTCAGGCTGGTACTGGTATCGGTACTCGGTATCGCAGGTAGCTACAGGTTGGTACTGGTATCGGTACTCGGTATCGCAGGTAGCTACAGGCTGGTACTGGTATCGGTACTCGGTATAGCAGGTAGCTTCAGGCTGGTACTGGTAT
>OMNM01032979.1:1050-28224 GCA_900302745.1 Parablennius parvicornis
GGCGGGCGCAGTGACATAGCGTCTGTTTCAAGGTATGCTCATATTGATAATGCCTGTCTATAATTGTGAAAATGAAAAAACGAGCCAAAAATTCCAACAACTTATGGAAAAAGTTATATTCCATGTTACTAATAACACTTACATATAGTCATGTTGAACATATCAAATACCATGTTTGTGGGTATATTTTTATACAGGCAAAGGAAAAGCCACCTCCAAGGTCCTATGGCTTCGGACAAAAAGAAGTTAGCAGTTCTGTACGGTGTGTGTTGCCGTTTAACCATTCTACAACCAATCTATTTTTCTACTCCTACAACCAAGCTTTATCGGACATTCACAGTCGAGCCACCCTCGTGAGGCTGACGAGTTTGGAAAAAGAGGACAGTCATGATAACATCTGCCGGTAAGTCGCAGAAGAAGTCTTTATTTTGTAGCTGTAACTTCAGCTAGCTTGCCATTGATTTAGCTGAGTCACACGGCTAATGTGAGTGTCAGTCGTTAATTCAGTAACAGCAAACACGACAATTAAAATAGGTATGCACACATACATATATACATACATAATACATACACACATATATAGTTTGTATTGTACATTGAATTGACCACGTTAAGTCTTCGTTCGTTCGGGTGGTTTCAACAAATTTTTCTTCAAGCTCCCTAATGCTAACACTAAAATATTGTATCGACTATACTACTGGAATATCCACAATAATCAGATAAATCTTCTAGCTTATCCTCAGTTTATTTGGTTGCATAAACAGCCAAAAGTCTAACTTATTTTATGACGTTAATCAGACTTTTTTCATTTGTTATGGTATCAGTACTATTCTTTTATTAGTAGTGCCATTCAGAAACATCAGAATTCGGATCTGTTTTAATAATCAGACTGATAATCACGCATTCTTTTAAAGGGATATCTACATTTTAACCATTGGATTTTATTGTGTTTATTTTCTAGGCTTATTTCAAAGTGATACTGTGACGAGCCAAGCTTAAGTAATTGATAGGATTGAGAAGTAAAATACATTTCATATAACACTAAAAGGCATCTGAAATCCTGGACTCCACACGTTTTAATAAAATAGATGAACTGAAAGTTTCAAAATTCCTTGTGTAGGTCTGATCAGCAGATACTGTGAGAGCTGTGTTATTGCTGCTAAGGAAGATTCAACTGTTCTGAAATTCAATGATAATCATACCCTTAAACCAACAATTTGCATCTTTAATAGACATGATTGATAATAGCATGACATTGGTTGTTTGGTCAAGCAATTTGTGTTTGTCTGTACTTGTGACTTATGTAGATCTGATCACATTTTATGGCACAGCAATCACAAAATGTGGAAATTCAAGAGTTCACATACTTTATCTTAAAATGAATATTATTTTCTTTTTGATAAGTATGTAGGTAGAGGCACCATGTCACACCAACATTTTAGGTGATATTGATTCAATTTTTTTTTTTTTACATTTTCGTTCTATAGCTTTCCTTTGGTTTTTATCAAAAATACAGGGTCTGTTGTAAATATTGTATAATCTAAACTAATAGCTCTCTCTCTCTCTCTCTCTTTCTCTGTCAGCTGGGATTATTTCCCTCCTTGATGAGGAGGAGCCGCAGCTCAAGGTAAATATTGCAAATATTTCAAAGTAATTCGCAAGGTGTCTGAAGATATATTGCTTGCTTTTGGTAGGGTGTGTTGACCTTTCTGTAAATCTCCTGTCTTGCGTCCCATATTAAACATTAGTTTTGTTTGACTAAAGTTAATCTCAAAAGTTTAATAAAATAGGTAACTTCAATTGTGCTTTTGCTCACAGGAGTTTGCTCTGCATAAGCTGGACTCCATTGTGAATGACTTCTGGGCTGAGATTTCAGGGTCTGTTGATAAGATGTGAGTATCATTTATGCGTCTCAACTTTTATTTTTGATACAAGGTTGCAACTGTTGTTTAAGTGTATTTCTGTGCCCCAACAATCACAGTTGCAGGTTTACTGTTTCATTGAAGGTTGATCATAGGACTACCCATAAAATGCAATTGTCTCTCTCCTTGTCTCCTGGCAGCGAGGTCCTTTATGAGGATGAGACGTTTCGAAGCAGGGCGTTTGCTGCCTTGGTGGCCTCCAAAGTGTTCTATCACCTTGGAGCCTTCGAGGAATCCCTAAACTATGCCCTTGGTGCTGGAGATCTGTTCAGTGTCACAGATGACTCTGAGTATGTGGAGACCATCATTGGTGAGCGACTGGCCACGAAGAGTGCAGCTGTGATGCTTCTGTCTTGTGTTCCAATATCAGTATAAAGCAAATATCATGAATTGATCATTACATTCAATGTTTGGTTTTTGATGGGAAAGGACCATGTTGGAGTTTTTTTGCAATGTATGTGTATTGAGGAATTTAGACAAAGTTTTTTGCTTGTTGCAGCAAAATGCATCGACCACTACACCAAGCTGCGTGTGGAGAACGCCGAGCTCCCAGAGGATGAGGAGAAGAAGAGCATTGACCCCCGTCTGGAGGGCATTGTCAATAAGATGTTTCTGCGTTGCCTCGACGATCACAAGTATAAACAGGCCATTGGCATCGCCTTGGAGACCAGACGTCTCGACATGTTTGAGAAAACCATCTTAGAATCGGTGAGTAGTTTTTCTCTTTATGCCGTGCATACTATCTCCTGTGAGCTTTAAAATCAAAGCAATATAAAATTAAGAAATGTTAATGGCATTCATGTTCTTAACTTTGATCATATAGCTATTCTGTCAGTTGGACTGGTCTGTTTAAATCATTAGCTGTATAAATGATTACTCCTGTTATTACAACTATATGATTCTTATTGTTTTTCTTCCTTAACATGAAAACATATTAATTATTGTGAACTTTTTTTCTCATCCTACAGAATGATGTTAGTGGCCTCCTTGCCTATAGCTTGAAGGTGTGCATGTCCCTGATGCAGAACAAGAAGTTCCGTAATGAAGTGCTGAGGGTGCTCGTCAAACTCTACATGAACTTGGAAAAGCCTGATTTCATCAACGTTTGTCAGGTAGCTCACTAAACTGCAATATAAAACATTTTATTTATGATTTTATTTACAATGCTCTGTCTTAGACCTGCTCTGTCTTACAGATAAATATATAGGTTTTGTTATCTCAAAGAAATATTGATAAATAAATTGTTTTCTAATCATTCAACACTAATTTGGGATTTGATTTGTTTGGTTGTTTTGACGGAGCATATTTCTGGTGCTTCAGATGTTAGCATATTTACTGTGTTTTTGTAATCCTGGTATCAACAATGCTATGATTAGTGTTATTTGGAAGCCAATTTTGGTGAAGCTTTCCTTTTGAGAGCCCTGTCTCTTGATCAGACAATTCCACAACTCTTCCATAATGTACAGAAAGATATGCTGACAAGATATGACATTTTATAATAGCTTCATAAATTATTTTATAAGTTTCTTAAAAATCTGCAAAGTACTTTGTAAAATATCAATACTAAACAGAAAAAAAGTGGGTCGCACTGTTTGGTTTGTTTTTATGTGATGTTGGAGAAGTTGGGAGGCTTATATAAACACAACACATTGGTGTCAGGCTGTTACATCAGTCGTGTTTTCATAGAGAAATCCTTCCACACATTGAGCCACAATAAAATGAATTAGCTTGAATGGACTCGATTCTATTAAGAATCCATAACTCTTTTGACGGTAAATGGGTGCAGGCATTCCCATGATGTTTCATGTGGTATAATGTTTTGAAAATTGTTTTCTGCTATATAAACCATTACTGTCATTTCCCAAACGGTTGGTGAATAATTTCCCTATTTTTTTCTATCCTCCCCACTTCAGTGCCTGATTTTCCTAGACGACCCACAGGCTGTGAGTGACATCCTTGAAAAGCTAGTGAAGGAGGACAACCTGCTGATGGCCTACCAGATCTGCTTTGATCTTTATGAGAGTGCCAGCCAGCAGTTCCTCTCCTCCGTCATCCAGAACTTGCACACTGTTGGAACACCTATTCCTGCAGTTCCTGGCTCTACAAATACAGGCACCGTGCCCACACCAGACAGGTAGGCTAAGGACTAGACGAACCTCTTTTCAGTCATTTGACAGGCTATTGAAAATAATTTAATTCATAAGTTTGGACTGTTTGATAAATTATTTAGTAATCAACCTTTCCTCCTTCCTTCATTTCTTCCTTTCAATTGTGTTCATCTTGAGATACTTTAATAAATCTGCTAAAAGTAGACTGTGCAAGGTTGAACCGAACCTCCTTTTGTTAATGTAACGCAACACTGATTTTATTTTGTGATATGATTATGTTACAGTGATGCGATGGAGACAGACGAGAAGCCCGGCAGTTCCCCTGCTGGAAAGCCGGAGACGGTTTGTGTCTTGACTTGTTTTGAACTGCTGTTCTTTCGTGATGCCTTGGTCCTGTTAAACCTTTGTGTCTGAATTTTAGTTTGATTGTCAAATCACCATTTTCTGTCTTTGTGTATTTGTAGAAAGAGAAAGATGAGCCAAAAGACCAGAACGCCAAGATGATCAAGATCCTCAGTGGGGAGATGGCCATTGAGCTGCACCTGCAGTTCCTAATTCGAAATAACAACACAGATCTGATGATTCTCAAAAACACAAAGGTAATGTGGTTTAGCAGTGAAATAATTTCTTACTGAATATAACTGAATGTGAACAATTGTTTGAATCTGATCAAGATCACAAAGTCTGCTGTGAAATTTCATTTGAGTTTTAGTTCTTTATTCATTTCCTTCCTCTAGGATGCAGTTCGAAATTCAGTGTGCCACACAGCGACGGTAATAGCCAACTCTTTCATGCACACGGGAACTACAAGTGACCAATTCCTCAGGTAACTGTGCTTTTTTGATTTTAAAGAAAATGTAGCCGACAAAAACAAAATAAAAAACAATCATTCTTATATGACTGGCAATTTTTTGTCCTTTTAGGGAAAACTTAGAATGGCTAGCAAGAGCCACCAACTGGGCAAAGTTCACAGCTACAGCGAGTCTGGGGGTCATTCACAAGGTAGGGTTGTGGCTGGCAGTCATAACATATAACAAGCTTTAAATCATGTTTACATCGCTGTCTATTTCATTTAGTAAAAATGTAACACTGTGGATTTCAGGGTCACGAGAAAGAGGCACTCCAGCTAATGGCTACATACTTACCCAAAGACACATCTCCTGGGTCTGCATACCAGGAAGGAGGAGGCCTGTACGCTCTGGGACTCATTCACGCCAACCACGGCGGAGACATCATTGACTACCTGCTTAGTCAACTTAAGAATGCCAGCAATGACGTGAGCCTTTTTTCATTGAGAATGTTAAACTTGCAAAATATTTGTAGAGGAATCTGTGTGAAGTCACTGTGCCAGTTAACTAATTCATATCATCCCTGAACATCTTTACATATTTTTTCTTCTTTTCTTTATTTCTTAATGTTTTCTTCTCCCCTACAGATTGTCCGGCATGGCGGCGCCCTTGGCTTGGGTTTGGCTGCATTGGGCACAGCCAGGCAGGATGTTTATGACCTCCTCAAGTCAAACCTTTACCAGGATGATGCTGTAACTGGTGCGTAGACATTAATGAACAGGAAGATTTCCTCAGTTATAGGGTCACTTTCCATCTGCTACCACAGCAGTCGTCCTAGTTCCTTTTGTGTTGTAGCAAAAATTTAAATGTCTTTAATTTCATGCCCTGAACTTCTCTGGTTATATTTTGATTAGTGTAGCATAGAAAGTGTGTGCTCAACAATGAAATATGAATGCATTAGGGGTTATTTTTCTTGAAAACAATGTTTTTAGATGTTAAATGTATGGAAAGATGACTGCTTTATGAAGCTTGTTGCTTTTTTTTAATGAGCATCTAATTTTAAAAAGACTGAAATCCAAATCAAGGCATTCTGAAAGGTATTTCTTCATATCTCCCAGGGGAAGCAGCTGGCTTGGCTTTGGGTCTGGTCATGTTGGGCTCTAAGTCAGCTCAGGCAATCGAAGACATGGTAGGCTACGCTCAAGAGACGCAGCACGAGAAGATCTTGCGTGGCCTGGCAGTGGGAATCGCCCTCGTCATGTATGGACGCATGGAGGAAGCTGATGCCCTCATTGAAAGCCTCTGCAGAGACAAGGTATCACTGAAAAGCACCGACATGGCAAGCCTTTTACATGATATGGTTAGAGTTCTTCCTTTCTCAAAAAGTTTAATGCAACACAATTCATATTAAAAAAACAAACAAAAACGAAGAGTTTAATACCCAGAGAAGAGTGGGGACAAGTCACTGTCCTCATGAAACCTCAATTTTCAATGTGCAAACATTTGATATATTATGTTCTACATGCACATTTAATACACAAGTTTATGTATGTCTCGTCACACCTGAGGCTCTTCCTCTGTAGTGTGTCAGAAGCTGTTCCATAAACTCGAGCTGTGAGAATGGTTGAGATTTTGTTGATTTTTGATGTTGTATTTAGATGGACGGTCTCAAAGTTTAGTTTTTTTTCTCACTGTCAATGATAGGACCCCATCCTGAGGCGCTCTGGGATGTACACTGTGGGAATGGCCTACTGTGGCTCTGGGAACAACAAGGCTATCCGACGGCTTCTGCATGTCGCTGTGAGTGTTTTCTCCCTTTACTGTTTGAAGCATTTTTATCTTTGTGTGTGTGTGTCCAGGATTTCTGACTCCTTCGTTCTTGCAGTTATAAATGTGAATATTTATATTTGTACTAATGATTGTATGTAATGCAGTAAACCTTTATTGAATTGAATTAAAAGAACAACAGTGTCTTACTTTTCTGGAGAAATCGTGCGCAGCTTGAACATTTAGAGGTAGAAAGTAAGAGATGTTAGATTGAGATATAATAAATACGTTGTTGTAGACATAAGAATAATTGCATGCAGCTGGCTTTTCGGCCATCCCATATGTCAGGGTTGTGAACAATTTGTCCTCCAGGTGGCACCTTGTGCAAGCTAACCACATTCAAATGTGATACTGGAGTATTGTGTTTTCTGTGTAATGCAAGAGACCTATAACATTAGGATTACATTTAATCACAATATCAGTTTTGGTCATTTGACTGGTGTTATTATTGCATTTAAGGTAAGTGACGTCAATGATGATGTCAGAAGGGCAGCCGTCGAGTCCATTGGCTTCATCCTGTTCAGGTAGGAATCAAACTTAATTCTCGAACTCAGTAACCATCATGTTTAGTATTTTGTACAACCTCCAAATGTCTTTCTCTTTATTGCCACAATATTTGACCTAATTTCGTGACAATGACACTGCACTAAATCACACTTACAAAAATGTACAGCAATATCCTTGTTGTGGTTTAGTTAATATTTATTTAAGAAAAGGTTTTGTTGGTTTAAATCTTCTTCTCAGCATTTCTTAAAAAGAATTAGTTGTCTAATGCATTTGAAAGGTGACAAAAACATTGGCAAGAGACACAATACAAACATATAAAAGGTGTATTCTAATGCTACTAGTGAGCTTGCCATTATTCATACTCGACTGTCAGGAAAAGATTTGAATTAAAAAAAGGCAAAATGGCATTCAATGGCACTCATTTAATTTACATGCGTTTAAGACGGAATAAAACACACTGTACAATTATTTTGACTGTGTGTACTTTGACTTTTTATATCTGGCCCCTGAGATGGGATAACATTTATTTAGTAACAGTCATAAATACTGTTAAAGTTCGAGTACAGAATTCACAGTATGCTTGTGGTTTTCTTGGTCATCATTTCTTTGCCAGAAAGGGCTATCGCTATCATTCACACATTTTCTCTTCACCTCTTTGTTTCATTCTTCTCAAATTTACATGAATTTACTCCTCAGACACCAGAGCAGTGTTATAAAGAACTTCACAGTCGGTACACAAATATCTGGAAGTACATTTTTAGGCCCAAAAAAGGCTTTGTGGTATTCTTTGTGATCAACAAGCTGTCAGATAAATCTTTTGGGAATCACCCTTGTGTTCACAAAAGGATTCTGAACCGTACTACTCAAATTTCCTTTCTTATTCCAATTGAACACCCTAACGGGTCATGGATAAAGCCTGCTGCGCTCTTCCAACGGGAATACAAGCAGAATAACTTTGTTGGCTAGAATTTTTTTTTTTTTTAATCCTAAAACAACAAACCTGTAGCTTTTTGATGTTGAGCAAATCCTGTTGAATCAAAAGTAAAACAGTACTAATGTTCTAGTGTGATATGTTTGTTTTTTGTTTTCATTTTGAATGATGTGCTTTGTTTCTCCTGGCATTCAACGACGCAGCATGACAATGTAGATAAACAATATGTAAACATAAATGGTTTTCACTTTTGTTTTAGATCAGCAACACAAAATTTATTATTGAAAAACATTCAGGTTTCCATTTAAAGTGAATGTAATTATTTCATGTCTACAATCATTTATTAGAAAACTGTTGCAACATATCAAAACAGCAGGCTGCAATACACATACAAGAATGAAAAATTTAACGTTTTAGAAGTGCAATGAAATTTCATGTATTTTGCAGAAAAGATCTGAAAGGTAGACTTGTGATTGTCATAAAGTATAAACATAGCTTGAGATGATTGGTAGCATATTCACATAGCCTCGTCTGAAGGGATCAGTTTAGGAATGTACTTTAAAATACGTTCAGCTTTTTGGTTGTTATTTCTAACTGCGACACAGAGAATTTTGTGTTCAGTTTTATTGTGACCTGGTAAGTGTTGGTGGATACTGATAAGTGTTGGTTGGACTGTTATGTGTTGACTCTTGACATATTTTACTTGCTTGTGAAGTCAGTCACATCATGTGTTTCGTAATATTCAGCATCCTTATCATTCAGCCAGATAACAAGTGGGTTTTACATGTTGGGAAAGAAAAATTACATAAATTTAAGTATTTGGAAATGCATCTAAAAAGATCTAAAAATAGCTCCATTGGTCCGATCTAGTAACTCATTTATCTTGTGTCTTCATAGGCAGCTAACATCTTCCTCGTGCTGACCCTGGTCATTTTCAGTGAAAAGTATTGTGTCTAGTGCGACACCACTGCATGACTGTACAGGTGTTTGCCGACACCTCAGTGGACTTTGATAGCTCACTGTTCCAATGCTGTTCTTCATCCCCCGCTTCATGAACAGTTTTGAGTTTTCTGCCACAGAAGATCTAAATGAAATTCCCGTCAGTGTCCAATCTGCATTTGAGGTTATTGGCCGTTGATGCCCACTCGTGCAGGTTTTGTAGTTGCAAGTGATGTAACGTGTGAAAGCCTCCCTGAAAGTTTTGTTGAAGAGTGTGTAGACCAGCGGGTTGATACCTGATGACACGTAGCCCACCCAAACAAAGATCTCCATGAGGCGGGAAATAAGGCCGGCATCACAACTGGTGCATAGTACTGAGGTGATATTTGTAATGAAGAAAGGGCACCACATGACTACAAATAACAGGAAGACAATGCCAAGCACTTTTGAGGCCCGCTGCTCATTGCTTAGTGTCTGCATGGATTTCTTCCCCATTGTTGACATTCTCCGAAATGACATTGCATTCCCTGCAGGATTGTTTGCTGTGCTTTTATTAGGTTTTTCTTGCATCCTGAGAAGTCTGTTGTCCAGCATGTTCATTTGTTCAGCTTGAAGAGAAGTCATAGCTGGTTGCTTTTGAAAAACTGTGGAGACTGTTGGGTAGGTCAAACGCTGAGTCACCTTTGATCTGAGCAAGTATACCTTTTTGCGCAAAACCTGCACAGTGAGTAGATAGATAACCATCATAATAGTCAAAGGAACAAAGAATGCTGCCAGGGAGCCAAACATGATGAACTCCCGAAAGGTGTCAGTTTTCAGCAGGCATGTGTGGTTACTGTTGAAGGTGACGTTGTTGGGAACGTGGTAGTTCGTAAGCCCTTTTATAGGAATTGGGATTGCAATACCTGGAAAATGATAAGCATAATTAATATGGGCGAACCCATGCCTTGAGAGTTCAGATTGTTGAACAGTGCTGAAATTTCTACACTTTAGCTTTATGATGTCGTGATTCTATTGCTGCTGTAGTATTTATTATAAAAAATAAAGAAAATCTGCAGGAAGCTGAACAGATGCTTACAAATGGATATGAGCCACACCAGTGCGATCTTGACCATTGCTTTGGATCTGGATTTGTACTGGCTGTGTTGGATTGGCTTCTTGATGGCAATGTAGCGATCCAGTGAAATTGCACATAGGTGCATGATGGACGCAGTAGAAAACAGCACATCCAGGAAGAGCCAAATTGGGCAGAGGAACTCCGGAAGAGGCCACCCAGAGTCTACAGAGAAGATGAAACAAATGATTTACAATAATGAACTTTTGGGATGCACATTAGTTATTGGATAACGTTTCTGCAATGAGTTGCTAATTTAATGCAGTTGTGGTAAAAATCACTTTCTTTACAAAACAAGCTTCTTCTTACTTACAGTTACTGCAGACTGGCCACAATGGGAAAGTATTAGGAAAAAAAGGATTGGTGTTTGTTCATCTCTGAGGAATGACTTTACTGGAAAAGGGAAGGTTCGTTGACTGTTTATGGAGCTCGAAGCTTTTTATGTCGGCTTGGAGACTATGCACAACAGTAGTATTTATTTTCAGTTCCGGGCATAAAACTGGCAAGCGATTGTTCTGGCTTATGTCTCATCACCCATTAACATAGCAAAAGATCATTTTCTTTTATTAGTCCTTCCTTCATTTGCTTGCCCCGTGTTTTCAAAGACGTGCACCATGTACTTGTCACACAGGGGAAACTTTTGAGTCACCATGTTGATCACTTTCATTGCCAAGGTTTGTTATTCCACTCATTCTCACAATAGGCCCTCTGTACCTGCCATGCCAAATCCAATAAACACTATATTTTTCTACAGACAAGTAGTTACAAAATTTGCTGATTTAAGCTGAAAACCTTTCAGTGAATAAGCTTTAAATTGCTCTCTGCAGGTTTTGGTTGTTGTATTCGTATTTAGCAAGCCTTAGAACATGTTTCTATGAGGTTTACAATGTTTTATTAAAGATATTTATCAGTTGGGTTGGACAGCGCCATTGTTTTCACTTTTGTTCCATTTAATACATTTGTAAATCTCAATAAATCCAGTGTAATAAATAGACTGCAGTCTCTGTTTTCTGAAGGCCCCGGCTATCACCTGTACGGCTTTGTTTTACTGCCATGTTATATTCATATTATTTTTGGAGTTTACCCTTGACGGAAATGTGTCATATTTACTGGTTGTTTGTTAGTTGCATAGCTCTTGTTTATATGTATGAATGTCTCTTATAATGTCTGTTTGGAAGACTGGACTCAAGTTTTATTGCCAGCGAAAAAGCAATTTATATATGGGTGTGCTTTCTGTTCAAAGGTGACGGGCTACTTGAAATAGTCTGTGTAATGTGACATCACAGCACATTAGGAATAGTGGTCTGGGAATATCAATTTATTTCCAGTGTTGTATGACTAATAAAAGAAGAAAACACCAACTTAAAAATACATATTTTTTTAATCACAATTAAACACATTGCTGTATTTTGAATTCACTCATTTATTTCTCCATAATTTAGTCTCCACACCAAGCTGATACTTTTCAATTTGCCTTAAGTTAAATTGTATTCTGTGGTTAAGATTACTGATCAGCTGAGTGAATAAATAGTTGATCAAAAATTTATTTGGAAAATCCACACCTGCTTCAAACATTCTGCTTCAACTTGCAGAAAGGTGTTTTTTTTTTTTTTTATTTATTTTTTATCACTGCAGCAATTAATTTAAACGGAGGTGAATTAAATTCATATTAAATGCTAATATTTAGCTGAAGAAAGTTATGGAACCAAAAGCCCCAGCTGAAAACTTCTGCATGGGCCATTATTGATGATCTTCAGCAAAACTTGACTATTTTGAACATGTACATAAAAAAAAAAATATATATATATATATATGTATGTATGTGTGTATGTGTGTATGTATGTATGTGTGTATGTGTGTATGTATGTATGTATATATATATATATATATATGTATATGTGTATATGTATATGTATATATGTATATATATATGTGTGTGTGTGTGTGTGTGTGTATGTATATATGTGTATATGTATATATATATTTGTACATACAAACGAAAGAAAAATAAAATAAAAGTGTCAATACATGACAAAACACTGCACATTTTGAGAAAAAGGAGTGGGAAGAACTGACCTGGATTGCATTTGATGTTGTTGGTAAAAACGAAGCCCACTTAAATGACAATTGTTTTGAAAGATTAGAAATGGTTTTGTAGGTACATCACAGATGCTTGTTTCTCAGCCCATGAAGGTTAATGATTTTATATATACTAGATAAGTTGCTGGGTATTTATACGTGAGCAGGGATTAAAAAAATACAACGAGCTAATATGCAGCTGAAAAGAAATTGTTTGGAACTATAAACCTTCCACAAATGCATTCTGCTTCTCAACAAGGACGAGTAGTATATCAATTAAAGAGACAACTTCTTTACAGCCCTCCCCTTTAAATCTGATGTCAGTTCGCCACCTTTATGAATTTCTACATGGTAAATACGATTGTCATTAGGTTTTGTGTTCAGGTTATATCACATTTATTTTTATATTTTAAAGCCATGGCAATTTCATATTTATGAATATAATTACAAAAAAACCCACAGTGACTCCAGATGACCTTTGTTTATGTCATCTGACAAATTGCTCTTCTAGATTATACTAATACCGGATGAAGCGGCATCACTATGCAAGTGTGTGAATGTTGACCTGTCATGTGGAGGTCATAGCCGGACTCATTGGGATTGACTCCGTTTCCATATTGTTTTATTCAACACAACCACCCTACACCCCTCCCCCTTCGCCCCCATTCTTGTAAAATGTTTATGATGGCACTAATGTTGACTGTGTAAGCTGTCCTGAGCTCGGTACTTGATTGAGGATCACGTTGTTCAGCTGAGGTTGGAGGAAGCTCTAGTACTGGGTTTGGCACTTTGCCTGTCAGGACAGCACTGCTATGCTTCACACCACCCTCATGTACACACTGTGCACGTATGTTTATGTCCCCATGACCTCGGCCTTCTCACCCCGGTGCTCCCCAGTTTTCCCCCTCTATAAGGGGATGACAGCAGCCAGGGCCTAAAACTAATCTGCAGTTAGAGATTTCCTTCCTATTTTGTCAGATTGCAGCAGTTTGATGTATTGTTGGAAGTAAATGTCATTTTGGAATAGTAATTATAACGGGCATTATCGTTCAAACTTAATGTTTACAAATCAAGATGTGTTTGAGATTTTTCATATTTTCTTTGTTCCTGAATGACCTTTTCACTCTTGAGATACTTAGTAACATTCAGTTTCTCAGATTCCTCATTGGAAGTATATTCAAACGGGTAAAACTCTTCAGGATTGATTTCTTTGAAAATTTGACTAAATTCATCCCAATTTCTTTCCAGCTCTCTTTAGCAGTACATCAAAGTAGTTGAGAGCAGCATGTTTCCAGCCATGTTTTTTGTTACTAAAATAGAATAATTGTAGATTAATTGTAATCACATAAGAAACACAAACAGCACCTAGAAACGCTGACACGATTAGTGGAAATATAACAAAGCCGATACTACAGATGACATTTGCAACACCCTACTTCACTCTGTGGACCTGATTACTTACTGTCCAGTAGAATCAATAGAATATAAAATAATAGATTCACGCTGTGGAGATGTTGTAATGCCATTGAAATAAACAGCATAATAGTGTACTTAAGTTATTTTGCTGTTGTATTGTTTAAATAAAATATCGTTGTTAAGCGATAATTGTTCTTGAGAGTTAAATCAATGTAAATCTTTAAAATGTGTTTGTCTGTTACAAATGGTATAAGTGTATCTAAAATTAGTAGCAGAGAAACTAATTGAATTTTCTTATTCATCTTTGAGTGTGTTGATAGTGTCACCGTGTCAGACAAGCTGCCAAAGGCAAAGCACGAGGAGACTTACCGTAGAGAACTGTGACGAGCGCAATGGGCATCACAAGAAGCCCCACCAACAGATCAGCCACAGCAAGTGACATCAGAAAGTAGTTGGTGGCATTCTGCAGCTTCTTCTCAAGCGACACAGCAAGAATGACCAAGATATTTCCTCCAATCGTGGGGATAATGACCATGACGATGAGTAGCGCAGCCCACTTCAGCTGAATCTCAGGCACTTCTCCTGCATTTGAGTTGTTAGCCTGGAGCTGTGCCACGACTGGGTGAGACATGGTTCTGCTAAGATCACAGTGTGCCTGAGCAAGAGTCGGGGCTCTGATTTTTCTGGCGTGCAACAATCGGTCAGCATGGTCACTTGGTCCTACTGGTAAGGGCACAGGGTAGGGTAGGACAGCTCAGGGTCAGCGCACGAGAGGCTTCATCCGTCCTATAGTGCACAAACTCAAAGGAAAAAGCTGGTGATCAGTAGATGATCTACCGCTTCAAGACCATTGAAAACAAAAACAAAAAGGTCGGAGGTTCAATGCAATAAACTCCAACGTTGGCAATAATCCCACCACGGTTAGTACTTCCACAGAGGAGCAGCGGTCCTCTTTTTCCCAGGCTGCTGATGCTCTCGTCTTCTTCTGAATCCACTTTAAATAAGAAATGAGCCTGTTAAAAGCACGGCTCGGTACACCTTGCTTTAATTTGTCTGAAAGAAGACATAATGAGACATTAATAGTTACAAATGAAGATGGTCTTTCCTGCATGATGACACTTGTTTCCACATCACAGCAGAGAAATTTGCCAAGGTGGAAAACTTAAATGACAGAATTTTTAATCTTCTGTTGTTGGTTTAGTTTTTAGTACCAGCAAATGTAATAATTACTTAAATAGTCTAATCTAATAATTTATCCAGTTATTCAAAGATAAGCGGTCAGTTCGTGATTTCAGTGTCCTGAAATCATATCTGGAAAATGTCTAATTACAGACAGAAAGTATGCGTTAAGACAATTCAGGAAGTCAGAAATAATAGCAAAGTGTCTTACCAGCTTCAAAAAGGTGTTTCTTCTTTGGCGGTCTTCTTTAGTGTTTTAGCGGTTAAAGGTTTTTTTTTTTTTTTTTTCAAGCTGCTACGTTTTCACTCTCATAAATACTGGAGCAACTCCCCTGCATTTGAAAAAGCGTGCAGCTCAGGATCCAGCACCTTTCAGTCTTTTTCCACGTTGTTGTAGAATGACTCTTTAAAAGTTCCCTATCACGTCTTTATATTTCCTCCCTCCCCACAAAAGAATCTGATAGAAAATGCCCTCCCTTAGCAGCGAAACCTAAATCTGTCCGGGTCTGCATCTGTCCATGATGTGGAATTTGCTTCGAGTCCACATGTTGGAGGAACCCCCAGTCCTGCTTCGCATCACCTACGGCGATCACAGGTTTAAAACTTTCAGATGTTGCGGCTCTCCAGTGCCTTTCTCCAGTTCCCTCTCGCTGCCTGTGATCAGCCCGCACTCTCTTCCTTCTTGTTCTCTCTCTCCCTCGCTTTCTCCCTCCCTCACGTCAGTCTCGCAGGCGAGTCTGACTATACAAAACAGATGAATGTCTTCAGGCTGGCAATATGCCAGCGGTTCTGGGAGGTAATTTCCTTCAACACAGTCATCATACTGTTTATATTTGTCACTTTCTGTTCTCTCCTTCATTTGAAGAAAGCATTGATGGGGGTGGTTGCAGCTGAGTTTAGGAAGAGACCTTTTTATGTGGTGCTACATGCTTGAAAAGCTTTTTGGTTTTATCACCAGCAATCTCACATTTTCGGGCCCAATTTAATCCTCCTTAGTAACTCATGATACATGAACATGATTACCTACACATATAGATATTTAACCTTCATGACTGTGTTTACAAAAATTAAGAATATTGAGTATTCAGTGATGACATAATTGTAAATTATTTAAGACTTTTATAGAAATATGAGAGGAATTCTTACTGTTTAATTCTACTATTCACACTAACACACCAATCATTTTTCTTAATCAACTGATGGCGCCTGTGAACACAAAATCACTTCTGTTGGAACCGAATTTGGTTTTCTCTTTTTATGTCACATCTGGTTTTAACAGTCAAGTAGTGTGCACAATGATTACAAGAACAAGGTAGATGACCAGCGAATGTTCTCAAAACTTCACGCAGTGTTTGAATGTGTGCCAACTATTGCCTACATCAATTCAAACATATGTTCCATTGACAGGCTGCAATCCTAGCTTGTCACACAATTCACATTAGTGTCTCAAGTATGTTAACACCAGGATGATATATCTCTTAATAGTATAAATAAGAAAAAAGTATTCCAAATACAAAAAAAGTAAATGGCCTGTAGTAAACCTTTTATGTGTTAAGAAATTCCATCTTTGTTTGGTGGCTATTATAATGTCAGTTCCACCACTTCATTCAGTAGAATCTCAGTAATGTCAGATATTGTGCTGTCAAAATGTGCTTGTGAGACAACTTCTAAAAATGGAAGCAAGCGCGTAAAATTGTTTCTCTCACAGTGAGAGTATTTTATTATAAATACATTTCTTTTTGCAAAATATATTCATAATCTGCTTTTTTAACCCCAAGTCATTCACAAGGTTTCGGTAGATGACTTATGTGTCACAGGCATTGCCTATAATGCCAGAGAAATTCCATTACGTTTTACAGACATGTATCACTTGTGTTGCAATACATGAAGTATGTATATGTATTCAAACAGTGCGTTATTACAAGTCAAGACATTGTGCAGTTTTGTAGTCATCTGCATGGAAATCTCTCTGTAGCAACCTACTTTACAGTTGAACATTTTGGTAAATGTTATCAATTCAGTGTTGCCATGTTTCGTCTCTTTATTTATTTCACAATTTAGTGTGCATCATACCGTAACAAAACTCTTCACTAAGCCTTAAGATTTTCTGTTATTTGAACAGAAATATAACTACACTATACTGAAAAACAATACCTAGTATTTTCTCTTTGACTGTCATTCCCAGTATATTTCAGAGTCTAAATCACATATTAGGTGGGAACAAGCTAATCTTATGGCTTTGCACCCAAGACAGACTTCTGTTGATCTAACACCAGACCATACCTTGAACCATGTCATCCAAGGTGTGTAGTAAAGACCCTCCACCGGGGGACACCAGGACAGTTTCAATTCAAATAGCCCCAAATACCATTTTCTATTCTGAGGTTTTACATTGTGTGTCCTCTCCAAATAAAGACTGCAGGATGTCTGCACTCTACCAGATAATCGTAGTTTGTGATTTTGTTAAATCCTCACTTTTACGTCCGAGCTGAGCATCTCGTTATGAACTGCCTCCATGAGCTGTACATGACAAACACCAGGTACACTTGTGCCTGTTTCTTCAAAAAGTTAGTTTCTGCTGGTACAGTTGTGTCTACCCTACTAGTTTTCTAGTTTTCTTTTCCTGCTAAGAGAAGTTTGAAGTTGCTCATTACTGGCTGGTTACAAGGTGAGCTGAGCTGAGTGAGGTTTTTGGATTCAGTTTTCTCCTTTACTTGTACTGATGAATCCTCTACTCTTCCTTTGTAGCAAACAAAAGAAAGCAACTGTTGAAACTGCAACAGTGTTATGTCAATATGTAGACCTTTCTGCTATTTGTCAAAATAAGCTTTTTGAGTCATGCAAGTTTTCAGTCATTGGCCAAGATAGTTTAACTTTTCTGGCCTTATCAACATTAACTTTCTCTTGGAAGTTGTTAAATTTTTGATATGGGATAGATGATTTCAAAAGTGTATATAAAATATATATTATTTGCCCGATTGTGGGAGCTGCAGAACATTCTCAAAAGCATTGAATTGACAACAACCTAGTTCACATTCTCACTTCCCTTGTAAGGCTTCTGTTTTCCAAAACGGTGCAATTTCAATGTAAGGATGTGTTCTTCCCTCACTGCCACACTTTTTTCTTTCAATCAGCACCATCCTTGGAGTTGCAGATGATTTTTTGTGGTTCATGAATAGGAAATTGCTCATTGAGTCAGAAGTGCACATAGTTGGCAGAACGTTTTCTACATGCATTTATGATTGCATTTTACAACTATAGTTGGATAATCTATAATCTTAGTTTGTTCCATTGAAATAAATGGGTTCATTTGCATTTTGTAATTAGCACATCTTAACGTCCATTTTATTTGCATATTTGCAAATATGTCCTGAGCCAAGGATTTGGCTTGAACGGTTTGGCTCTCAGACATCTGGTCCGTCTTTTCCACAGCACCACACCACACTGGGAGAAAGTCTGTTGGCTATGAGTTTTACTAAATATGAACTAAATCCCAGCATCTAATACCCACACACTTTCTTTCAAAAATGTTCTTGTTCCCTTTAAGAAGGATATTGTAGACTTGCACTATGAAAACAAAGATGCTGCAACTGTGGTGTTAAGACACGGTGAACCGATTGTGCAATAATCTAAAATCCAAGCGAGTTTTAACGATTAGTAATTTGGTTCATATTACCTCAAACTATTTTATGTCACGTGGATTCAGTCACATACCTTCCCTTTATCCTTCAACTTGATAGACAAAAAGCCTTTTGCAAACTTAGAAATGGGTTTTTTCTTACATTTTTTCTGTTTTTTTCTCAGGACCCCGGAGCAGTGCCCCAGTGTGGTGTCTCTCTTGTCAGAGAGCTATAATCCTCATGTGCGCTGTGGAGCTGCTATGGCTCTGGGGATTTGCTGTGCTGGCACAGGCAACAAGGTGAGTTCTTATTTTCTCCAGTTTATTCAAAAATGTATTTGGCCTAGCTTTTATCTTTCAGGTGTAGAACTACCACTGCCAAAACTCATTGTAATTGCTGACAATCTCAATGAAGCTCGAGTGTCTGGTCTGTTCATTCTGAAAAGGTAATGAACAGGTGCAACACTGATGAAATAAATACTCTTCTCTTCTGTGAAGCAAAGATCCAACCAGTATTCAAGAATTTGCTTTGTCGTCTTTAAACTCTGCTTCTACTCAATATATGAAATTGTGATGATATTCATATTTATCTCTGATATCAGGGATATTGGTTTTAAATCATTTGTCTCTATACAAGCAATAGTTTTTCAGTCAGTAATCATATTGGCTAAGCAATGCTTAGAAAGCAATTCCACCCCAAGAACAGCGTTTGATTTACTGCCTTTATGTATCCTGGGGGCTTTAGGTCCTCTGTGATGTAACATGGGTCAGTGAAGCAAAGAGTATCTATGCAGAACAAAAGGTTTTCAATGAAGCAGCCAGTAAATTGCTCCTGTGTGTGACTGATTAATGCAGAAGTACATGTTCAGCTGCTCAAAAGAGGTTCTCAGTATTCGCTTGTTGATCTTAATGAGGATTTGAATACAAATTCAGGTTTGGGAAGTGTTCCAACTTGGATCAGGATGTTTCACAGGCTTTAGTGTTACCAGAGTGTAAATAAGACAGTCGTAGAATCTGGCAGCCTCTTGACCTCTCTGTATTCTGTTGACTGACCAAACTAATCATAGCTCATTCCACTGCCTCGGAGCACTAAGGTTGTTATTGTGGACCATCAAGTTGCCGCGTGCTACCGAGCTGCTCAGCGTGCTTGATTTTTCTGGTGTAAACTCTCCACCAAAGTGAGTGTGATGATGGTGTCAGGATAACTAGGTCCCTTATTTAAGTGGTGAATGCCCTTCGCCATCATTCACACTTTGGAGTTGTTTACAGGACGTAACCCGCTGTATGCCGAAAAGAAAAAAAACCAGCAAGACAAAAAAGTTTGACGTTCCTGCAATCTGTTTATGTCGATGCAGTGCCGTAATGAAATTCATAATAGAAAAACAACTGTTGAGTTTGTTTATTGAATCGCATGGAAACATTATTCACAGAGAATTATGTGTGGAAATGTAATGTTAAACACCAAGCAGACTCACAAGAAACATTTCATTGTTTCAGTAAACTTGTCATATGATACTGTTTTTATAAATGTGTATTAAATGGAAATTATGTCGCGGTAAAATGTGTTCTCCACATTTCCATTTATTTACACAAGCATCAAGCTAGTTTTCAGTTTTGCTGAATCGAGTCTAATTTCACAGTCAGTTTGGGCATTGAGGCACAAACTCCAAGCGTGCAGATTAACATGATCTTAAGCAACCAACCTGCTCTGCTGATTGGGTCTGACAGTAAGTACCCCCCTATTAACCCCCCTTCCAACAACCCATCATAGACAGGATGTGGTCGACTGGTGTTTGGCTTTACACGCCGAGTGATCATCTTGGTACGCGGCTGTCTCCGCCTGTTCAGCCAAAAGCACAGATGAAACGTGGTTTATTTTACCTCCACTGTCATCATCCTAGTTTGTTTCTCTTTCTTCGGCATAGCTGACGCCTCTTTCTGAGTCTGTTGGTGTCGGTTACAGCCATTACTGTTCAACACAAATAAAAGTAAAAATGATGTACTGGCCTGAGGACAGAGGAGAGAGCAGAAATAAAAAGCAGGAGATGTGGTCCTTCTTCACTCCATCCGTCACAGTTATCATGGAAGGAGAGTGATTGTTGCTCTGTTGTCAGGGGCAACCAGATATGGATGACATTAATGTTATTAATTTGTGAGGTCTGGTTGACTCTGGCTGAATACAGGAAAGGTAATTATCAACAAGCTATAGTGGCCGTGTTCCACGCTGTTCAGTTGCGAATGGAAAGGTAAAAGACTGAGTAAACCACGTCATTCTGGCCGACACACATGAAAATCGATTTTAGGAGGGCAGATTTAAGGAGCTCCTGTAGTTTTGGTGTAAACTGAATCAATGTGGTAAATGTCTTTAGTTTTCTGTGTAATATATGATGTGAGTATAGGGTGTAAAATATTGGGGCTCAGGTGATTTCAGTCACATATGTCCATATGATGAAGTGATTGGAATTAATAAAGCAGTAAAAGAAACAGTCACGATCTAAATGAACACTGGGCCAAAATATCTAGCATTGAGATTTGATGCTGTTTTTGTAGCTTTTCTTGTAAAAGGTCAAACTTGAAGCCAGAGTGTGGGCCAGGCCTCCACTGGATGAGCTCACCTTGTCATTTTATATTTTACATGGTCAAGTTAGGGCCAACTGTTGACTCATGGTGAGGGTGGAATTATATTTCACATCAGGGAGGCTCATGTAAACAGGGGCAGCACTCTTTGAAAGGGGACTGTACCCTAAAGTGACAGAAACTTACACGGTTCATTTCAAACATTCATTTCAACAAAGAAATTTATTTCTCTGTCTGTCTCTGTGTTAGCAGGATTACGTCAAAACTACTGAACAGATCTTCACCAAATTTTCACCAGAGATGGATCTTAGGCCCCAGATGACTCCATTAAATTCTGAGAGTGATCCGGACCTGGATCCTGGATCCAGATTTCAGTTTTTACAATCTTAAGCAAATTGTGTCAAAACTACTTGACAGATCTTCACCAAATTTTAACCACAGATAGAGATAAGATTATAGAAGAATCAATTACATTTTGGAAGTGATCCGGCTCTGAATATGGATCCGAATTCTGGATCCAGATTTAATTTTCTGGGGTCTCAAATGAGGATCATGTCAAAAGTACATGACGGATCTTCACCAAATTTTTATTTATACATGTATCAACTGGTAAGATACTACCTTCAGATTTTTTCATGGAAACTGAATCCAGATGAAAATTCTAATTACAATGCGGATAATATGTCTTTCTTTCTGTGTCAACGTTGGCGGACGTCAGAAATCTCTGATTGTTTTCTATCTATTGGGGGCTAATCAAAGCTAATTAAAGTGTCTTAAGAAAATCTGGTTAGTTGTGACAAGAAAATAACATGTTTGAAATGAATATGGGTGGGGGGAGTATTTATTGCATCACTTTGTATCCAGTGAAATATGAGATTTACACAAACTGTTTATCAGTTAATTTTTTCTGCATAAAAATATGGTCACCGATGGCGTACCTCATCCAGCGAACTGAAGGGTGTTCAGACTTGGAGCCACTTCTAAAAGTTACCGCTGGCTAACAGCCTGCATGTCCTGCACAGTACTGCTGTATAAATCAGAAAAATGACTGTAAAAGTCACTTGTGTCTTTTGTGTCATTCTGCCAATAGTCAGGCGGCTCATTATTCAGCTGCTCATTCATGTGTGTCCTCAGAGGTCTTATGTCCAATGATCAGCTTATTAAGAATAACTCATCTCTTAAAGTGTTTATTGTCTTAAATTTCAATAATAAAATCATGTCCGCATGGCGAGAAGTATTTTAATATGTTCTTTTAAGGTTCTCTCCACCTCAAAGCAGAGAAACGACTATTTAAAGACTCATTTTCATCTTATCTGTCACTTTCTTCACAGGAGGCCATTAATCTTCTGGAGCCCATGACTAACGACCCAGTGAATTATGTAAGACAGGGAGCCCTCATCGCATCTGCCCTCATCATGATCCAGCAAACTGAAGTCACATGTCCCAAGGCAAGTGCATGAAATTGGCCTCAGAACCAGCAGCTTTGATCAGACAGTTGGTCTCAACTCTTGCGTATACGTACCTATAAAACAGCAGAGGTGTTTCCATTTGAACGTAAACCACTCTGTGCAGAAGGAAAGCTGCGGCGTACAGAACAACACTGATCTGGCGTTTGTCATGTTGTCTGTTAGATATTTGCTACATTGTTCAATGACCACTAAATGATACTTAATGGCACAGAGACCAGAGCTTTTCAGAGTAAACAAATGAAAAGAAAGAAACAAGGAAAGTCTTGACTGAAAGCAGAAAGCGTCGCAAATGTGAACACACGAGGACATGACTCTGGAGAGTGACTAGTACAGGCTTATCTGCACGCACTCACCCTTTAAGTTCTTCTTACTATGTCGTAAACAGTTAGGGAATGCCAGACACACTTGCACAGACATTTCACTCCACTGTACACCCGCATAGCTTCAAGCTCAAGGTGGTATGCAGGATTGTGCAAGTGGGAGTTTATGCAGAGTGGACCATCGATTAACGTTTGTTCCCCCTCGCGGTTTGTAATTTGCAGCTGTGCTACTTACCTTCCGATACTTTCAGGAGGCCAGAGGGTCCAGTTGGTTGATATTTGAAAAATTGTCTAAATGCTGAGTTGAACAATTTGATAACAAGATGTGCAATCAGTGTTTGGGACATTGTCTGACCACATGAGTGTGGCTCTGCTCATGGAGCTGTAAATATTTTGTTTATTTTAGAGAGACGATGTAAATCTTGACTCTTCTTAACTTTAGGTGAACCAGTTCCGACAGCTTTATTCAAAGGTGATCAATGACAAGCATGATGATGTGATGGCCAAGTTTGGTGCCATCCTCGCCCAGGGAATCCTTGATGCAGGTGAGTCTACAAACAGAGGTGCATTTGGTTGAAGCACGTTATAGATAACGTCAGTATGTAGTGTTGCATGCATCAGGTGGTCTACTCCTGAGGAAAATACAAGAAGTTGTGTAATTCTTAACTACTCTATAAAACAAGTTGAAAAGCTCTAAGTGTTGTGTGTGTGTGTGTGTGTTGTGCACACACCATAATCGGAGTTGCTTTACGCTCTTTGGCTGACCACCCGTGCACTATGACTCTGGAAGCGATCATGCTAAGGTGCATTAGTGCCAGGTGGTCCACCCTCTGCTCTGCTCTCACTGCCCCCCCCCCCTTCTGATTTCTGTTTTTCTGATGGTTTCTGTGTTTGTGTGTCTGTGCGGGGTGTTTGTGGACACAAGCAAGCAGCCTGTGTTTGTGTGCGTGTGAGGTCCAGGAGAGCTGCACATCATCACACACAGAGCTACTCCCACTCACACACCTACATTTGAATGTATGCGCCGTCCGTCTGTATGCTGAACCCAAAACCCATTTTCTAGCTCTTAACACAAAGCCTCATGTGCTGAGCCAGAAAGAAACCAGATAAGTTTACACACTGCTGTCTAAATACACTACCAGATGTTGTAGCTCAAACAAAGCAAAGCCTTTTTCAAGAACTTGCACCATCATATGACAGGATTTGAGTTATTATGAATTATGAGGGATTTTAATTCATCATAACAGTGTCACCTGATTAACTCTGCCCTTCTTCCACCGCTCCCTCCTGGTTCATTTGCTCTGAGCAGTTCAGCTGTTCGTGATGATGGACAGGTGTCCTGTCATATGCTCAATCAGGCGCAACAAGCTCAGACCCATACGACTGTACGAGTCCGTTCAGAGTATTGATTGTTTCTCAGTTCACATGTAGACTCTCAGCTCCTCTTCCTGCTGTTTCCTGTACAATTTAGCAAGACACACACACACACACACACACACACACACACACACACACACACAGAGCAATTTGAATGTCAGACACTCTCATGCAACATGTAAGTTTTAATATGCTGCTACTCAGCCTGATTGTATTTAATGTGACTGGCGGAAGTGATTAGAGTCCAGTTTTACAAGCGCTGGTGCTCATTATCCAGGAAATGTCGGTCTCTTGCTCTCCGCGTTCATGTTCCTGCTCTCTCATTTACATGCTTTCTCTCTCTAATTGATACAAGTCCATTAATTAGTTAATTCTACTCTTGCTGCAGTGAGCAACGTCCTGCTTGTTGTTCTCGGAGGTTGAGATGTTTCTGTCCCCAGGCTGCTTGGTTGTTGGTGTCACGTTACACCACCGAGGGTGTTTTAGGTGCCCCAGCACCTCCCTTACCTACTGCATGGAATGAAAATTGGCTCACTGAACTGAAAGCTGGCAAAACAAAATGTGGGTGGGTGGCACAACCTGTTAGTCAAGTGCACTCAACCATTCTCAGGTATTCAAGAGACTCTCTGAAGCAGTTTGTGGTTGAAGCAGAAAGTGCAGAGTTCATTCTGGCAGTGTTCAGGCTGGAGGTACGTTTAGAGCACCAGTTAGTGTGTCACGCATTAAATCTTTCCTCTGACCGAAAATCTAAAAGGTTTCAAAACACGATGGCAGTGGATGATTTAAATGGTATTGTGCTGGTTGATGTCTTTTTTAGCTTAAAAGGCAACTCCTAGTAACCTTACCATTGAAACAAAAGTTCTTTGTTTTTATAGTCGCCTCCCTTCCTCTCTTCCTTCTTCACTCTCTGTCCTCTGTGCCTCCCTGTTGTCTGTCCCAGCAAGACTGAAGGAATCTCCGTTCCCTCCTAATGCTAAAAGTTATGCTCTCCACTGTCGTTTATCATCTTCTTTTTACACATCTTTGTACATTTTCACCATAAATAGAGAATAGATTGTACAGCTCACCCAGCTTTTCCTTACAAGGGAAGTTATTTGACTTCGTCATCATTAGAAACTCACGCTTGCCTGTTTTACTGACGTATTGTATTTATCCATATTGCCATTGTAGGAACCCCCCCACACACACACACACACACACACACACACAGGCGTAGCTATATTAATTAGCAATAAAATGCAATACTCTTGTAAAAATACAATTACTGACACAGAGGGAAGATTTATCGTTATTAATATTTTCTTTTCAGAACACAGAGATCTGCATTGCAAACATCTATGGCCCAAATGTTGATAACCCCTCCTTCTATCACAACCTCTTTACCACTCTCTCAACTCACTTATAGTGGGAAGAGCCTCAACATAGTCCTCAATCCACAAGTAGACTGAGTTCGTAAAGCAGCAACTAGCCGTCACTGGGAATCAATAAATGTAGTCCAGCAGTACATGAGTGACTGGTCTCTGCGACGCTTGGCGCACCTCTCACCCCACTCTTAAAGAGTATACCTTCTTTTCAGCAGTGCACCAATCGTATTCACGCTCAGATTATTCTTTGGTGAGTAACTCTGTGATGGACATCTCGGACACACAGATCCACGCCATTACCATTAGTAACCATGCACCTGTCACTATGACACTTCCTAAGAGAACAACCACCCTCCTATCAGACAGTGGAGATTTAACACATCACTGCTGAAAGATCTTGACTTCCTCACATTCTTTAAAAAGCAGTGGGCAATATTTTTAGAAACAAATGACCTCCCTGGTGTCTCTCTATGGAAGATAAAATCAAAGCCATGGAGACGACTCATGCCGCCTCCCAGAACAACTGCTTGTTGATTGATTTAAGGAAATTAAAAATGGATCTGAATATAATAATGGAACATAAAATACAATTTCAACTGCAGAGATTACGCCTGGAGAACTTTGAACGTGGCAATAAATCTAGCAAATTCCGAGCCAATCAGTTAAAACGAAAAAAAGAAAAATGTACAATCTCCTCAGTTAAAACTCAAAAGGGTGAAGTCACTTTTGACTTTCAAGAAATAAATAATACTTTCAGAGAATTCTACAAAAAACTTTATTCTTCAGAGATAGATCCATCACAATCTGACACAGACAACTTTCTGAGCACAGTTGATCTCCCAAAATTAAAAGACAAACAGAACCAAGGCCGAGAAGCTCCCATCTCAGTAGAAGAACTGCATGAAGCTCTCCAGCTCATGCCTGATGGTAAAGCCCCAGGACCTGATGGATACCCTGATAAATTCTACAAAGACTTTTGGTCTCTACTTTCAACAGTTTATATTAGCATAATTGATGAGATCAAACAATCTTCAATCCCCCCCACATATGAACTGTGCAAATATTAGCCTTTTTATAAAACGGGAAAAAGACCCCACACTCCCATCCAGTTATCACCAAATATCACTAATTAATGTTTTTGTTTTGTTAGCTGAATTTATCCCCTCTTGGGGCAATCAGAACCGAATGACCTCGGGGACCAAGGGTCTCGCTCGAGGACTGCCAGTACATGTTTTTGGGGACTATGGAAGGAAACCCGGAAGAAACCCACGCACACATGGGGAGAACATGCAAACTCCACACAGAATCGTGCTGCCCCAATGTAGATCTTAAAATAATTAGTAAAACATTAGCAAGCAGACTGAAAATCATTATACCTCACATCACACACCCTGATCAAACTGGGTTCATTAATGAATGACACACCACTCACAATACATGTACATTAATTAATCTTATTGACCACTCCACTAACAAGACACATAGATTAATTCAGTTTATAGACCACTCAACTAACAATACACGTAGATTAATTAATCTTACAGACCTCTGCCAACACAATAAACAAAAGATCATCATCACCTCCTTAGATGCAGAGAAAGCCTTTGATAGATTAAATTGGAAATTCCTATTCACCAC
>OMNM01033041.1:1724-18846 GCA_900302745.1 Parablennius parvicornis
GGGTATTGACAACTTTTCTCTTCTTCCTATGCAAGAAGTCACCATGAAAAATGTTGATAACCGCATTCGTGTGATGAATCCTGAGTGGGATTTGCTGCAGGGAAGGGATTGAAAAACGGAGAAAAATATTTACCAACAATTACAAGTTGTACAAAGACTGGGACGCAGTGGGACACAGTGCACACGCATAACAATTCAGGTTCGTTTTGTTAGAGGGACACAGTGACTGGAGAAGGCAATCGTTGTTGAGATGTACCGATTATTTAAGTAAATGTAAACGAGTAGAGACTGGCAGTGTGTAGCATGCCGTCGTTCAGTTCACGGCTCTGTCATTGTTGAACATCTTGTGAAAGTCAGATTACACAAAGCGACTCCAACTTGTGACAGTGTTTGTATTTCAAATGTCAGGAGTTGAGCATGAAATTTTAATGAGTTTGAAAAGTGAAAAAGACTCCTCAGCCTTGTAGGTTGTACCGTCGCAGAATAGCAGAGATTTGGTATTAACTTGTACTGTGTGCAGAATTTAAGATTATATAATACGTAGGTCAAGATGGAGGATGAGTCTTGGATTGGACTTTCGGAGACTTAAGACGGATGAATCATGTTCCAATTAATTAAAGAAGAATAAAGCCTGCATTTGTTGGAGGGACTATTTTCAGTGGAAGATGTAGCGACTCGGTTTGACATTGCGGCAGCATGTGGATGTACGTGGGATTGGCTCAAAACAAACAACAGACTCCATAATTATTATATTGAAGGAACACGCTGTGAAACTACATGACTCACTGATGAATTTTCCTTGGTTTTTGGACCAAGGTGGAGCTATTAGATAGGCTATGAAATTTCTAGAGCATAGCCAACACTTTTAGTATGGTTGTTTATTTAGAAGGCATTTTGCTGGATTGATTGACAGAGGATAGAAGCCCACTCAATGAGACAAGATCATGTATTCGGAAGATATTGTGACATTGAAATTGCCGTTTTGATTGTTGACACTTACGAAAAATACAGTTTATTACCAGCCCCACAAGGCCACTTTAAAAATGTTGCTCCTATCAGAAATCCTTGGATCATATTAGATTGATAAAAGACTTTTGCTGAAGCTCAGTGCATTTTGTGAATTTTAACTCACTTTTTAGAGACTTCAGAGGCTCTGCTGCTGTTTTTTTCTTTTTTTTTTTTTTTCTTTCTTGGAGCTGAAACAACGAAACAAACTATGTACTGGATGTTCTACTGTCTGGCAGAAGTTTGAACATCAGACTATAAGTTGTTCAGTGACAGGAACGTGTTGCTGAGGTGTGTTATTGAGACGTCGGATGTGAGGACGTTAACGGTGACACTGCACAAGAAGGCAAGATGAGCATTTCAAGATTCAGTAGAGAAGATGTTCAGCCATATCTCCAAATCTGATGTAAAACGGTTGTCAAAATAAAAGGCTACATGTGGCGCTTTCCAAAATGTCTCTGGCTTGAATTGTTGTTTGTTGGAGGATCCAGTAAATCTGCTCAGTTTAAAAGGATTAGTTATTTTCAAAAATGAACACATAAATGAAGATGACAAATCAGTTCTGAAGAAATAGGAATGAATGCAATCTAATAAACCTGATTATCATTTAAATAATAAAGACAACATTAATGAACAATCATCCAACTTCAGACCTTCATGATTGACACTGAAGAAAGTGTTTGTGGCTAATTTGGTCAGAAAACACAATATAAACACCTTTTTTTTTTTTTTTTAATCAACATCATCAGTGCAAATGAGCACATTCAACCAGCAATGCTAAAAAAACAAACAAAAAAACCCCTAAATTTTTTAAATACCACCTCATACATTATTCAGTCCATTAGAATGTATTATTGATTGCTCTATTAGCACCGACTCAATTCTCCCTGTAATGAGTGCATGTGTTTTGAAAGGTAACAGATGGAAACGCTAACATTTTTTTTTTTTTTTATTGCATTCTGTGCTGTGCCGAGTCAAAAATGAAGCTGTAATAGAAAACGTGTTATAGAAGACAATGTATAAATGGGAGCATGACAAACAAATGTTGGCTGGTTGAGATGTAATTATAGATTGGATAAGATTTAAATGATGTGAATCATTCTGATTCGGTGGTGTTTGGCAATATCTTAGCTTTCACTGTGGCAACAATTGGTTTTATTTGCTAAAGACTGTGCTGTAGTTTTAGTGTTGGGAGTGTTCCTGGTCTGACGGAGCATTTCTGTGTGTAGTTTGCATGATCTTGGTGGGGCTAGTTTTCTTTGTTGTACTTCACTCTCCTTCTACTATATATATAATGTTTGTTGGGGTAATTCAATATTAAACATGTTTGTAGAAGCCACTTTTGGATTTATTCAGTCTTTTGTTATGAAGATCCGATATAGTCAAAGTTCTTCTTTGTCTGGGTTTAATGGCAGTTTGCATCCATAAAGTCCAAACGTAAAGCAGCTACAGTTCAAATAATAACTCATCTGATTCATGGTATTTATTTTATTCTTTGAAATATATTTCTGTTGGTGGGTCACTTGTTTGTCGGTGGAGTTACTAAATGTGGACGCACAGGTGGAATAATCTACTTGTTTGCAGTGGAGCCCGTGGGAACGTCACGCCAAACGTTTTCATCGTGTTGAAGGCCCCTACTACACAACAACAAGTGAAAATGTAAAACTTTCGTATGAAGGTCCGTTTACATAACAGTGGCACATGGAGCCACTGATAACGCAAGGGCGCCCAAGGTGGAACATTTTGAAAATGTTCCGTTTCTGTGTATACAGATTATAGCTTTTCTGAAAATGCTGCTAATGCGCATGCACACCACTGCTGTACTGCTGTAGTTCTTCTGCACATGCACAACGAGATGGACAATAACAACGTTCTTTGCCTCCAGGTTGTCATGACTCCCAACACAACTTAGTCGTCTGTCCATCGTCAATGTTTATTGTGAAGGATTCTTTGTACAGTATTTCAGTAAACAGTCAAAATAAGAAATTGCCGTAAAGACCTTGTCTTTTTTTTTCTTTTTTTTTCTTTCTATCTCCGAATATGCCCAAATTAGAAAAGTAATATATGATTATTAATGTAACTCTTAAGAGAAGAACATGGTGTTATATGAGAAGATGAGGAGGAGACGCAGTATCTATTTTAGCTCTAATGTCACACTGACAACCGACAAGCGACACGCTGGCACACAAACTCTCTGGGGCTTGTTAAAAGTCATTTCAGCTCCGAGCAGGAAATCACCACCTGAAGTAGAAGCAGATGAGACATACTGAGTGAGAGTTGGTACAACAAAAGGCAAATTACAGCACTTCATCAAAACACGCTCCTGGAATACAGCAAACTTCATAAATCAGTGTATCCGAGGGATATCATGGCTCCTCTGAAGTCAAACACCATTCGTCAACATCTTGCCGGGATTAAATTTAAACTGTCAACACAGTCAAGATTCAGGAAACGGGGAACGCGAGGGTAGTCCTCACAAAAACAATGGAGTGATTATGAAAAGCTATTACCTTGAAGGATTACTGCGGCTTTAAGCCGCCCTACAAGGGAGATAATGTGTTCCTCGCTGACAAGTTGAAGAAAAGATCTGGTTATATGTCTTTCAAGTGTGATTTTTGCGACCTTTTCTCTGTTGCTGCGTCCAGCTGATAGAAGCCAGGCGATGAACGACAAGCCGACGTGGCTGTCGGTCACATAACAATGCGTCTGTCAGGCTGACTGCATGCGACACTGGAGCGTCTGGAAGACACCAGCGGCGTCTGTGACACTATTGATTATTGTTCTGATGGAAATGGGTTGACTTGACTTGACCACATGTCGCCAACTCCAAGCGTTCGCAGAGGTTCTCTGTTCCACACATCAATCTCGGACAGGTCACCTTTAGGTTTTTGCGACTTTAAAACATGTGTGATACTGTTTTTACTTCAGGTAGAAATGTACCTCTGTGTGTGTGTGTGTGTGTGTGTGTGTGTAGGGTGATTGATTTTCTTTTTTCTGTTCATATCAGGTATGATTTGGGGCCACTACTTCCAACCCCCTGTACAAAACCCGGCCCTCCTGCAGCCCATGTCTCGGATTTTCCTCCCGGCACCATATTTTATTCCGGTTTTGGTTGAAGTCGTGTTTCTTTTCGGATGCGTCTTTTTCTTAAATTCACATTTCACCTTGTGTTCCGTACTGCCCCCCTCCTATTTGTCTCTCAAGAATAGAATAGGAGGTGATCTTTTGAGGATCATGCTTTCCCCCGAATGACAATACTTTTGTTGCTGTTTTAAATTTCCACATATAAGGAACATTAAGCCCAACTGCAAGAGAGAAGGCGACGTTTCTTACCGTGACTTGTAAAGAAACTGAACACGATAGAAAGTGGCACTGCAGTGCATGTGCCTGTGGTTTTCACTTTTAAGCCCAAAGAAACAAACCACGCCACAATAATATGCATTTAATGTTCTCGTCATTGAGTAAGCCTTTAAAAAAAAAAGAAGAAGCCTCTAATCAAAGAGCAACTGTGAAAGATGAAACGTGTCCCTTTCATCCCACATAACTGATTTCGGTCAGAACTGACGCTGCCAATTTGTTTGGGCTGATACCATTTGAGACGTGTGCCCCTTACAAACAGGCTTAGCTTATTTCAGAATTGATCCCCTAATACCCCAGCAATTTACTTCCCCTCTTTCATGTTTTTTTTTTTTTTTTTCCATCATCAAGTTGAAAATTAGCTTATATTTTTCATGAAATGATAAAAAGCCCGACTGTTGCGTTTGTCATATTTTCAAATTGTCGCATCCTTTTAGCAACTGTATTTCAAAGAAGGAAGCAGGACATTTATTCAAGGATGATGTTGATTAAAAAAAAAACCGACAACAACACCTTGATGTTTATTTCATAATAAATTTAAAATAATTTATATTCTATGTGTATATTTATTGGCTGATTTGATTCGTGCTGCAAATATCCAAAACTGAATCAGAAACTTAAATAACTACTGAGATTCTCTCAGAAAATGTTCAAAATAGAAACTTTTCTTTGTTCCCAATGTTATAATCTTATGAAAATATCTCTGGTTTAATTTCTTCTCTTTAACTCGCCATACACTTTTCTATTGTTTTCTTCTTTTTTAATTCGTCTTTAGCAGTCAAGTGTGGCCATAATTCCCTCTGGGATCACATGCTGTTAAATTGGCTTAAAGCTCCACTTTAAGGCTTCTTACCTGAGAAAAGTGGCCTCTTTTGAATGGTTGTGCAATTTTCATTTGTTCAAGTTGAAGAGTTGTTTCAGCTACTTCTAATTGCAGTCATTTTCTTCAATTTCACATAAGTTTACTCAAGTTGCACTTTTTTCTTTTTCAATAGACTCAATTAAAAGTTCACCGAGTCGGTTTAAGACCAGAATTCCCTTAACGCTACAAAGATTGATAACAATGCGGATAAATATTTACCTGTTTATGAAATTGTAACTCGAGTTTTTTTTTTTTTTACGGGATTGACCTGAACTTGATTTGAACTCGCAGCCAACGACCACAGACTGTTTCAGACTGAAACCACGCTGTCACATTTATACGTTACAATATTTTGAAATAGTTGTTAACATACTAAAACGTTTTGAAACTTTGAATATTGAATTCATTTGATTTGTTATGTATTTGACAGCTCTAAAATTGTCAAATGTGCAATGAGTCATAGTTTCTTCCACTTTTTTATATGATAGTTTAAACGAACTTTTTCACAGCACTGTGAGAAGCTCCTGTAATAAAAGTCATGACATGAATTTGGCCTTTAATATACTTTAACGATGGGAATGTGTATATCAGTGGTGGCTGGTGATACATTTCTTCATTATTATTACATTTCAGCCAACGTTAAGCTAATTTAAATACAGTGAACTCACAAAGCACCGGACAGTGATAATTCCTCGTGGACAGATTGAGTTGTTTGTTGACAGCTGCTCCAGCAGCATGAGCGAGGACAGAAAGAGCCGAAGCCGCAGGAGACGGACTGTGATCTGAAGATGATCTGCATTGGACACCGTCTCTCGTGATGTAACGGGCTTTAGTTAAATGTCAAGTTTGCTCCATTCATTACTTGCCATCGCCATCAAAGTGTCTCGCGCAAACACGAAGTCATAATTCCATCAAACAAAGAGGATGTTGTGGTAAACTTTAAATAGTTGAGCAATATAATTAGCTTTAGTTGTTAGTTGGAGTTTATTATGGTCAGGATGAGGCACTACCTTTACAGGGGAACTTCTGAGTTATCGAATAAGAAGATTAAAACCAAACGCTAACACATGCATAACATGTATTAGTATTCAGATTTCAATGGTTGAACACGTTTTTACGAGGCTTCAGAAGACAATCTTTTGACAAAAAAACAACAACTATTTGCATAGAAATTCATTAAGGTATGATGCGTTTTACCTTTGGAAAAGAGATGAATGGAAATCGACAATAGAAACAATCTCGTAGTTCCCGGTGTGCCTTCTTCCATTTGATTTTGATATCAGGATTCCTTCTTCTTTACCCTTCAGAACTTATCACTGAGGTTGAACATAAAAAGACATATTTTTGTGTTACCGTTTTAATAAATCAGGACCATTTGAAAATCCTGCTCAGTTAATTTTTATATTAGCCTTGAAGTGGCCGCTCAAAGGTGTTGAGAGGAAATCTTTGGATGGATATAAAGGAAGCCTCTATGTTTTTGTTCTTTTTGTGTCTTTTCTCCAAAGATTTTCTGAAGGCTTTGATGGGAAAAAAAAATCTGCAATTCTGGGAGACAAATTTTAAAGTCACTCCAATTGTACATGAATTTAGGAGTTTCAAAGCAGAACTCGCCACATTAATACATTTGACATGTCTGCATTGTGCCGTGTAGAACAGCTTGTCCTCCGATTCCGCGATCGGTGGGTTGAAACACGTGTGTGTGTGTGTGTGTGTGTGTGTGAAAGGGTCAGTGTGACTTGCTGAATAGAGCACTTAGAGAAAGTGTTGAAAATGTTGACAGCATGCTACATAAGAGAAATCCATTTTTACTGCAGGACATTTTAGAATTTTGTTTTTTTTTCTATTTTTTCATCTTCACTTTACCATCGACACGTACGTCACAGAAATAGAAATACTTTTTTCATCTTAATCATCGATTGTTTTGCAATAATTGTAATCATTTCTACAATCAACACGGCACCTTCTGTAGGTTTTAATATTCTCTTTTTGTTCTTGCATCAAGTTGGAAACAATCAAGTTATAAAACAACAAATACATATATTCTTCAGGACCAAGCCGTGAAAATTAATTAACCATAGTTTTGGGGCTTTTGAGACAGTTTCAGTCACACCTGAGTATAAATCACATCTGTCCAAAAAAAAAAAAAAAAAAAAAATGCTTTAATGAAGAGTTTAAAAAAGTTGCACTGGGGTATGAGGCACATTTATTTCTGAAGCTCTGATGTAACTGCAGTGTTGATGAGTCTCAGCCAGCAGCTGTTCCGTCGTGTTTTTAGCCCTCGAGTGTCGTCTCCATCACGTTAACAGTTTCTCTGATCTTTTCCCGTCGTATACAAGTTCCTCAAACACTCCAAACTCTTGTCCTGCTGCATATTTTATTTTTAAATTTCTTTCCTTTTAAATTATGCTTTGTAACTTTTTCTTTTTGATAACAATTAGGCCCCAAAAACAAACTACCAGCGGCCTAACATGAAAAGTACACAATTTTCACGCGCCGCGATTTTTGTGAAATTATTTTCATAGCATTGCCGAGTACACAAAAAACTTGTCTGAAACAAAAATGAAAAATAAATGAATGAATAAAAAAATCAATACATTTTAAAAAAAAAAAGACTTGGAAGTCTGGAAAATGAGGGAAGTTAATTCATTTCCATTAACAAATTCCAAACGTGGTGAGGCATCCAAGTCGGACATTTCTTACATTTGTGTCATTGGCATTGCACAACAATGCGCTTGAATTAATTACAAAAGAAAAGATTAATTATCACATTTTTATAAGTAACATGCACTCGCACATCCTCCAGTTAGACATGCTACATAACAAGATTTGTCTTCAATGCTGCTTCTCATGTTTCTCATGTGTGCATTACAAATGGAACAGGCAGCCCTCCCTCGTTCTCTCACTACCACAACACCACAGATGTACTATAAAGATTCCACACACTTAGTACTCCCATGTTAGTTGGCCACAAGCAGTATCTCTCACTCCTTCCCTCCCTCCCTCCCTCCTCTCTCTCACTCTCGTGCACCTCATTCCCGACTCCAGATCCCCTGCAGAGCTCACAGTGCAGCCTGCTGTCACTCTTCCTCCGCCGCACAACAGCACTCTCTTTCCCTGCGCGTCCCTGCAGCGCTGAGCACTTTCATTCCTGCCTATCAGAGGAGCTACAAATGGGGGGGGGCAAGGATGGTGGGGCGCCAGGGTGGTAATGGTACTGGAGTAACCTGCACTCGTTCCGACGCCGACAAGTTCACGCATGACCAGTGTGCAAGATTGTCCCTGGAGCGATCTCTGCAGCCTCATCTTCATGCGGCACGTGCACTTGTTTGCCGGATATGTTGATAGTTGTTTATTAGAAGTGACATTGGAGGGCTCTTCTTTCTGAAAACAAAACACTAAATCAAAGTTTTACACCGCTAAGAGCGAAGAGGGTTGCAGATGAGAAAACGTTAACAAGTCCACTCATCACATTTTTTAAGGTCTGATTTACATACATATTGGATTACGTTCTGTTTCCAGTGAACCTGGGCAGTTTAATTTAACCTTTTTCTTTGTTATGAAATGAATTCATGGGGAATTATTACCAATGAGGGCCATCGAATGACAGCGTGTTGCTCGCTGGTGCTCTGACTGTACGCACAGTGTCTGATGGCTCTTGAAAGGGAAGAGCTTCGCACATTCGCCACAACAGCAGAAAGTTTCCCAAGAGAGGCCGGCTCGGAGCTTCAAGTGGGCGCTGAGGCAGTTTTGAAGTGGTGGACACTTGACGTATCTGCAGCTCTGTCCAACCACGCGCCCAGCAGAACTAGTGTAGCTGTGATTTCATCATAGAGCCTATGGATTGTTTACAGCCCGACTACAAAGACTATTTGCAGGGAGCATGCATGGAGGTGGGGGAATCAGGGAGTCTCTCTTTATCTATGCGGCTCTGTTTTGATGTGTGGTCATCTTATGTACAGACTTCCATTGCATCCTGTTGCATCACGATGAACATGAAGTCTTGATGGCACACTGAAAAAGCTGAGTATGTAACACTGCCAGAAATACTGAGCATTACTCCGGAAACTACAGGATTGACTTGCATGTTTTAAAGAAATTTACATCCATCCATCCTCGTTACAGGTTCATGAAAATTCACAAAGCTGTGGGTGATCCTTATGTCTGCACTGTTCTTTTCCTCATCTAGAATTATATTTAAAAATAGTCTTCTTTTAGTTAAGTTTACGCTCTTCATATAACAGATTGTATCCATTGAGGTTCAGCTAATGCTGAGCATTGTTTGGACCAAACATTATTGCATAGTAACGATAACTCATTATATTCATGTCAAACTAAACTTGTTATTTTACATTTCATACAAATGCCAACCAAAATCACTTTGTTATTCAAGGTGTAACACACACAACCATCTATTGTGACTGCTTACATCTCTCGTCGATGTTGACTTGTCCGTCTAAGTGTTCTTTCATGAGTGCAGAGAAAAACCGAAGTGGCATCTACTCGACATGATTTCCCAGATTTGAAGTTGCTCAGCCTTCCCACTGCTCAAAAACAAACTCTTATCTTTTTAATTAGCCAGTGAATAATGCCAATTTTTCCCACCAGCTGTCTTTTTGCTTCTTCGCTTGTATTAGGCTGTCACGATGTTAAAATCTAATCTCGCTCACGACGTGTGACATCATCTGCTTCAGAGCTGTTAGGTGATGATTGAGTGCAAACGCTGACAACCAGGCTCAAACTGTAGCAGCGTCGTGGCCACGAGCAGCGGCGGAGTGGATTAAATCCCCACTCAGAGGGGATTTGTTGTTGTTTTTTAAGACTGCGAGCCAAAATAAGTGCTAACAAAGGACATCTGCTCCTCGGAAATTTACACGGACCAAAGAAATCACTGTAAACACTGAAGGGCCTGCTGGTTTCAACTCTATTTAGAGGTTGTTCTCGCACCAAAAATCCAACAATGTGATGGTGCGAAGCAACTCCTCACCATGTGAAAAATTATTTGGTCGTGTAAGATGCCCGAGACAATCTCAAAGCTCTGCGGTGTCCTGGGCAGCCGACCACATATGTTTTAGAATAGACAAACTAAAATCAACAATTTGTCGAGCATCTATGATTAAAAAAATCAAAAAAAATCCATGATCCTTAAGGATCTTTTATTTTTACTGAACTCCTGTTTGGGTTGAAGTGTAAACGGTGAACCGTCATGTGCTTGGGACTCTGCCATAAGTGTGTGTGAAATGGGTGAAAGTGAAAGACTGTGTAAAGTGCTGTGACACTTTACACTTGTGGTAAAACGTGCTGTATAAGTGCAGTTCATCTTCACTTTACCATCGACACGTACGTCACAGACAAAATCCGAGCTCAACAGCTTTACTGCGATACAGCAAAACATTGTTTCTGTGTGGTGTTCACAGACGTCAACCAACCTGCTGAAGACCCTTGTACATTGGAACACTCACAGTTTTAGCCAGTTCTGTCTGGAAACGCTCTGTAAACAGCTGCACCTTTCTAGATGTGTCGTCCAGCTTCTTGTCAATCGCGCTCAGTTTCATGCGCTTATTCCATTTCTTGCCTCCAGCCCATCAACTTCATTGACTGTTACCTTGGCATATGATAAATACCGGCCACTGTCATATTCTGATATTGATTATTTAATCAATGTTAGTATTGTAATGATTTTCCTGTCAGTGGTAGACAGCGAATGCTAAATGGACTAAATGTATTTGCCATGTTTTCCTGCCTTTTCCGTCTAAAAGCACTTTTGCAAATTTAGTCTCGTTCACTGAATCTTATTCATTTACTTGTTGGGCTGATGCTGCCATACAGGGAGACGGCTGAAGGATTGGTATCCTGTCAAAGGACATTTTGAGAAGTGGACATGAATGAACAAAGACTGAACCAAAAACGTTGCATTCGGAGGATGGTGTAGTTCTGCTTGTACTGTTGCCGTCATTTAAGTCATGTAACTGGCTGCTAGACGTTCATTAATGCACAGCCTCCACTTTAATGCCGCAAAAAAAATAATGTGAATACATATTTGAAAATAATACTCTTTATTCAAATTTCGATAGAATGTGGCCTCTCCAGACAGTCTTGATGAGAGTTATGTCTAATGGGGGGGTTTGTATGAAGATCGGTGATGGATATCAACTTGTGACTCCTCTTCTACGATCTCACACGTTGTCATTATCTTTCCAAAGCATTAGAGACAGATTTGGTGTGTTTTTTTGCATTTACTGGCATGAGCTCAGAGTCTTGCTGGTGAATAATGGCTTTCTAATGGCAATATTAACCTTCTGAACAGGCAGAAGTGCTTAATGTCTCCTATGATTAAGTCATGAGAGCTGCAGGGTCAGAGGTCAGATGCTCTCGGCGACGAGTGGAATTGTCAAGACAATTCATGAGTAATCAGTCCTACACCGAAGTAACAGACTGCAACGGATTGTGTTTGTTAATGCATTGGAAATATTCTACCTTTTTATTTGATTATTTGATGCCTGAAATGTCTGAAGACATTGTGTGTTTAGTTTAGTTGCTTTTCAATCTGGACTGCCCGTTGAATTTCATCTAAATATATTCTAAACAGTCAGGTTTTGTACTGACGGTGAGTTACAAAACTGCTACAGTAGTGTACAAAAAGCAGAAATCTGCAATGCTCTGAAAAAGTTGCTACAGGCAGCCTTTCACTTTTGGAAAAACTAAACCTTTAAACTGATTTTACACTTTCCATCCAGCGCCACATGGCAGATAGGGATTAGCAGATGAGCATGTTGCCGTGTTTAGCATCTATAAAGCCCGTAATCGTCGGCAGGACTTTGGGGAATGTAAATCTTAGGTAATTAAAGTGAATATCAGACTTATTTTATTGAAGTGGCCAGAAACGAAACTCCTGCTGCGTGTGCAAATAGGAAGCCGTTTCCTAGCAAGCTAGCCATAGTGATTTCAAAGGTGCTAATTCCACAGTGTTATGTTGACGGCGCCTCTTAAGCAATTATACGATTTGTTTTTAAACATGAAGCAATGAGATAAAAAGCAACATTAAATGGTTTACTTGCAGGAGTTGGCAAACTTCCATGCTAAGCCTCTCTACCAAGAGACACCTGGCACAAGCTGAGAAACGTCAAAGTCCAGGAAAACGTTAATTAGTTTGGCGTTTGTATTAGAATAATTATAGAGGTTAAATAAAGCACAATACTGTAGCTCGCTTCATCAAACAAAAGGTTTGAGGGAGTCACAGACAACACCATGAGCTACCCAATAGTCGAGGGATGAATAGAAATGCGTGGCTAAGTGTAGATCGACATCCGCGGAGCGCTTCCATTCAGCCAACATGCACAGATTGCAGACACAGGCTGAATGTTAAGATGAGGGAACAGGAGGTAGAGCTTCACCGAGCCTCCAGAAAACATGTTTCTGCATCACTGCTGCCTAAAACATGGCCAGAGGACTGCGTGAGCTCGCTGCTTTTTTTGGGGTTTTTTTTTTTTCATGCCCGAGGAAACAAGACAATGGGGGAAACAACAAACGGGACAAGCAACAACAGTTCTTCAGCAGATGGACCCGAGGCCTTCTGAGGTGAACAGGAAGGAGGAGGACACATAAAAACTGCACAGTTGCATAAATTAGAAGTTGTAAATTCATTAAGGCCTGGAGAACTCTTGCACCTTATGTGTTTATATCTCTGAAAGCTATTTTGAGTATTTTAGCAGTCAGACGCCTCACAGTCAAGTTTAGGGGAGCAGGTGCAGATGGTCTGCAACCGGTGTTTGGCTTTTGATTCAGAAGAGGATTTACTTTCTCAGTAATTGATAAAAAATCAAATGAACCAATCTTTTACTTAAGGGTGTCAGGAATGCTTATACCTTGATGCTTATGATGAGGATATACTGACCAAGCAGTGGTGGAAGTAAAATCAGTCCAATGAGATATAGGCGCCGCCCACACGTCAGGTCTTGATGTTCGATTGAGATTTGATTGTTTGCCCGATCATTTCCAACGCGACCTGCCGTGTGAATGTGATCGCATGTTTTCGGGCCTCAGAGCGCAGAAGACGATGTGAAGTCACGCTGAGCGCGCTATTTACCCATGGCACGCCGCTCAGCATTAGGGTTGCCGGATGTGATTGATGTTTCCAAACCAAACAAGGTAAAATCCACACACCTCAATAAAAACCATCTCAAATCTCAGCCTGTGTACAAATCGTGTTAAAATTCTGAAACTATTTTATGTTTAATAAAGAACACCACAAATGCACGAAATAAACTAAGTTAAAAGTTAAGAGAATTTGGCTCCACCATTGGGGGATAACGCCACATCTGGCAACGCTAGTCAACCCGGCGAGATTAACTTTCATGTGGTTGTTAAATACGAGCCGAGAAAATCTAGACAACATGATGAGAGAAAGGAGGAGAACGAGGGGAAAAAAGAGAGCAACAGCTTTTATTCTGGCGGAGACGCTTCGTCCGGCGCTTATCAGTGACGTCAGTCACATGTAGAAAAATATCAGAATTGGTACCACATATGAACGAGGCCTGGGTTTGGGGTGAAAAAGATCAGAATGGGAGCACTTCTGGTGAGACACAAAGCTCCGCTGCACCAGCCGTACGGTGGTGAGGCAGGTATGGTTGTTCTGCTACTGGACTGAATTATACAGTGTGTGTGTGGTGGAAAACTCCAATCTGGACTTTCTCAAGGACGCTGCAATATTTGTAGATACAGTAGTGACCCTGACAGGTGCTTGAAGCACTCCGGGATTATATGACTCTACTGGAATTGTGTGTTTCCTCCTGAAAGAAAACAAAGATGTAGAACATGGAACTTTCAGAGAAGTTAACTTTTCTCCGCCAACAACTGGTGTCAGCTTGTGGTCAGCTTGACACGCGGAGCGATAAATTCACTTAGCGAGTCTGTGTGCTGTTTGTGCTGTTTGAAACAAAGGTTTGAGGTTTTCTGTGTGTCGGTGTTGCCTATCCATCTTCACTCATGTGAGACATGGACCTTGGCTGTTGGGCTGAGACGATGATTAAATTTTCCTCTAGTTTCCCTCCAGTGCATCACTGCGGTACCACATGTCAACACAAGATAGGGCCGGGAATGGAAAGGCTTCTTTCACGAACCATTAGTGACGGCTGTGCTTCTAAAACACCCACAACCCTAACCCCAGTTTGAAACAAGAAAATATATACATATATGTATTTTATCTCGTCTGCACTGAGAGCCATTCGGCCGGCCAAAGGGCAAACCAGCCGAAACACCTGGAATAAGAACCGACACAATTCCTTGTGTTTCAGAAGAGCACCTTGTAAGATCGCATTATGTAATAACGGGGCAATATATATGATATTGTAATACATTTTTAGCTCATTATGTAATAACGCCACATTTTGTAATAAAATACCTGAATGCATTCTCTAATATACTTTGTTGCATTTTGTTAGAACTTGTTACACATTGCAACAGTTATTACAGAATGTGGGTGTTTGTGTTTTAAGAAAATGTAATAACTTGGTGCATTATATAATAAATGTTTCGCTTTATCGGAATAAGAATATAGTTCTATGTTTAATAAAGAGAAAAAAAATTAAGATTCAGTTGCAGTACAATCATATGTCACTCTTTGCTGTAGCTCATGTCCTGCCAACACAGTAATGGTAGAATCGGGGTTTTAAATTAAAACAAACCAGACTGTAAACCACTGAGTGTATTTAATTATTCAACCCACATTTTGTAATGACTTTTGCAATATGTAACAAGTTATTACAAAAAGTATTTTGTTATAATTTGTGGCGTTATTACAAATTGAGTTGAAAATGTATTACATTATGACATAATGCGGCGCTACACACGTTCTGTAGGTTTCTTTTAGTTTTGATTACCTGTGTGGTAGGATTGCAAATGAGTTTCAACAAGTACAAGCCAGATGAAGCCACATTAAGGGAATATTGTCCCTCAGTGAGAATCACTGTCGTAAAACCACTAATATATCAGATATTTGAGGGAACAGTGAAGCTTTTATCCCACCATATTCAGGGACATTATCTCAAGTCAAATAGCAATGTACCCCCCGGCTTAATCTTTGGATTATGAATCCTTCTATTTCTTTGAGGCAAAACTATAAAAAAAAAATGATAATATGACAGTTTAGCTGATGGTCATTTTATCAATAAGTGGGCATCAGACCAGTTAAAATGACCACAGCTACATTTCTTTCTTATTTTTTTTGGTTAATTATTCCATTGATTTTTTTTTTCCCCACCTTGGTTAAAATGACACATGACAGATTATCATGAATGAAAACAATACAAGTGTTCAAGAATAAGCTTATAATTAGCTTGTAAGATGAGAAGAGTCACTCTCGAGGTAACTTCATTTGTGGCCAGGCTTATCAAACCTGCTTGTGACAGTGTAGGAATGTGCCGCATTTGACAATTTAATCTTAAGGTGATGAAAGGCCGTCCACTTTAGATTCGTGAAAGAGAAGTACAATCAGTTCCTCTTGGTGCTGAGGCCACGAGCAGGCGTGTGCAGCAATAGATGACATTTTACATAAACAAATAAATTGAATTTCCTTCGTGTTGCATCTTTCTGTTTTCAGCGAGATAAAGGAACGTTTTCTCCTATGCACAAATGTCAATGGAAAAATAATATTCAATTTGAACAGTAAAGCCATTTATTGGGTTGGAGCTCCGTCAAAGGAGAAAAACAGTCTGATATGAGAATCTGCTGCTTTACTTAGAGGAAGGCTGCTTCATTGTAGTGATTTACTCTTGTTTTCAGATGAGACCGACTATTCATTAAACACTGATCACTATAATGCAATCAAGCATGCAGCTATTCAATCAGCATCCACATTCTTTTTCTCAGCATTCGCAGGGCTACTGCAGCATTTAGATATCACGCTCCAAAATCCCTCAAATGAAAAATAGATCATTTTATGTCAAGTGCTTTTTCTGGTTCCTTAGATGAGAGGAGTTATATACCGATCCAGCATGAAGCAAAGAGTATATTTCTCTATTTCAGATCTTTAAACTGACTGTCACTGAGCATCACTGGACCAGCGGTCTGTTAGGGACCGGATTCATTACCTCAACTCTGGCTTCAAGCCGCAACTGTGACCAACTGTGAAATGGGAAACTTCTGGCTTCAAGTTTGACAACAACTGATTAGGGTTCATCTGAGTTGGTTCACTTTGAGTTTAGTATGTTATTAACGTCATCAACACTGCATCAGTACCACTACTGTATGGACGATGTCTATTAAAGTGAATATGTAACTACTAACAGACAGACAACTGAAGTGAAAGAGACTGTGTAAGTTTGAATGTCGTATAATCATTCAAAACACAATTCACTAAAATGTTATTGTCAGTAAATGCATCCTAAGAGAAATCACAATGACATAAAAAGGTAAGCAGACACAATAAGACGTTGTTGTACCAGGTTTAATAATTAAAGAGAGATATTTCACTCAACTGGTTTTCTAATGAGCCAGAAATCCCATTTTCTGTATGAAGGAATGGCTGCATATTCCATTGTTAGTTCTTAGTTAGTTAGTCTGCTCTTCCTGTTTGATTTATGGAGTCATTAATGTCACAAGAAAGCCAAATGTCAACCGTATTTATTTATTTATTTTAAATGTAAAATAACCCAGGAATTTCATCACCTGGTTATTTTAAGCAGGTGGATTCAAACTGAGATACAGTTGAATGAACTACACCAAGAATCTCTCATGCCCTTAATGGTATGGAATTTTTAATTTTTTTTTTTTTTTTTTAAAAGATTGCCATTTGTTTCCTGTGACGGCCTCCTTTGTCTCGCTCTCTCAGGTAGAGGAGAGGGCGAGCGAGGAGGCACACAGAGGACAGACAGGTGCTTAACAGAGGGTCTCCCCCCCCCCCCC